>JBBDGP010005157.1:0-65502 GCA_037952835.1 Lithobates septentrionalis
CACATTGGCCTCACCAGAGTCTTGTACCTGCCATGGCTGCTGAAGGTCATGTGGTCTCCACTGGTGGATGGATTGTGGAGCCGCCGGACGTGGCTTCTGCTCTGTACAGGAGGACTCTGTGCGTGTTGTCTCCTCTGCTCACTGCTGCCCCCTGGAACTGCTTTCACCTCTCTGGCCTGGCTCCTCCTGCTCATGCACATTCTGTCCTCCATGCAGGACGTGGCTTTGGATGCAGTGACTGTGGCGGTGCTCACGCAGGAGCAGGTGGGGCTGGGCAACTCTCTCCAGGTTGTGGCCTACAAGCTGGGCTCAGTGCTGGCCGGAGGGGGTGCTCTCACCTTGCTGGATATGTTGGGATGGAGGATGGTCTTTCTGCTTCTTTCAGTTGGATATCTTCTGGCAACATTGTGTGCTTGGTGGGCAAGAGCCCTCAAAGGGGAGGAGCCAGCATCTCGAGCAAACTCCAAGGAGACAAGAAGAAAGTTGAGTCTGGGCAGCCTTGTATGGAGTGTGTTCCGGGTTCCAGGGACGGGATGGACCATCATCTATGTTCTGATCTACAAGCTGGGTGAGTGAGGTGAGGCCCGGTATCCTTTGCCTGTCCTGATGTCCTCTTTCTGTCCTGGTGTACTCTGTTTTGGCGTCCTCTGTCCCGATGTCCTCTGCCTGTCCCGATGTCCTCTGCCTGTCCCGATGTCCTCTGCCTGTCCCGATGTCCTCTGCCTGTCCCGGTGTCCTCTGCCTGTCCCGATGTCCTCTGCCTGTCCCGGTGTCCTCTGCCTGTCCCAGTGTCCTCTGCCTGTCCCGGTGTCCTCTGTCTGTCCCAGTGTCCTTTCTCTGTCCCTGTGTGTCCCGGTGTCCTCTGTCCGTCCCAGTGTCCTTTCTCTGTCCCTGTGTGTCCCTGTGTCGTCTGCCTGTCCCGGTGTCCTCTGTGTGTCCCCTGCCTTACCCGGTGTCCCCTGTCTGTCCCAGTGTCCTCTGTGTGTTCCCTGTCTGTCCCAGTGTCCTCTGTGTGTTCCCTCTCTGTCCCAGTGTCCTCTGTGTGTTCCCTCTCTGTCCCAGTGTCCTCTGTCTGTCCCCTTGTCCTCTGTCTGTCCCAGTGTCCTTTCTCTGTCCCTGTGTGTCCCGGTGTCGTCTGCCTGTCCCGTGTCCTCTGTGTGTCCCCTGCCTTACCCGGTGTCCCCTGTCTGTCCCGTGTCCCCTGTCTGTCCCAGTGTCCTCTGTGTGTTCCCTCTCTGTCCCAGTGTCCTCGGTGTGTTCCCTCTCTGTCCCAGTGTCCTCGGTGTGTTCCTCTCTGTCCCAGTGTCCTCGGTGTGTTCCCTCTCTGTCCCAGTGTCCTCTGTGTGTTCCCTCTCTGTCCCAGTGTCCTCTGTCTGTCCCCTTGTCCTCTGTCTGTCCCAGTGTCCTTTCTCTGTCCCTGTGTGTCCCGGTGTCGTCTGCCTGTCCGTGTCCTCTGTGTGTCCCCTGCCTTACCCGGTGTCCCCTGTCTGTCCCAGTGTCCTCTGTTTGTTCCCTGTCTGTCCCAGTGTCCTCTGTGTGTTCCCTCTCTGTCCCAGTGTCCTCTGTGTGTCCCCTGTCTGTCCCGGTGTCCTCTGTCTGTCTCAGTGTCCTTTGTCTGTCCTTGGTGTCCTTTGTCTGTCCTTGGTGTCCTCTGTCTGTCCCGGTGTCCTCTGTCTGTCCCGGTGTCCTTTGCTTGTCCCGGGGTGTCCTCTGTCTGTCCCGGTGTCCTCT
The DNA here is from genome assembly GCA_037952835.1 of Lithobates septentrionalis. Lineage (NCBI taxonomy): Eukaryota > Metazoa > Chordata > Amphibia > Anura > Ranidae > Lithobates > Lithobates septentrionalis. The sequence continues at coordinate 1,732 of JBBDGP010005157.1, forward strand.
GTCTGTCCCGGTGTCCTCTGCTTGTCCTTGGTGTCCTTTGTCTGTCCTTGGTGTCCTCTGTCTGTCCCGGTGTCCTCTGTCTGTCCCGGTGTCCTTTGCTTGTCCCGGGGTGTCCTCTGTCTGTCCCGGTGTCCTCTGTCTGTCCCGGTGTCCTCTGCTTGTCCCGGGGTGTCTCTGTCTGTCCTGGTGTCCTCTGTCTGTCCCGGTGTCCTCTGCTTGTCCTTGGTGTCCTTTGTCTGTCCTTGGTGTTCTCTGCCTGTTCTCCATCTCTAACAGAGTGACCCTCCACAGGTGAGCAGGGCTCTCTCTCTATGGTTCCCCTCCTACTCTTGGATTACGGTGTCTCTCCCGCTGACCTCGGGATCTGGAATGGGATCCTGGCACTGATGGTGTCCATTGTAGGCTCAACTCTCGGAGGAATGGTGCTCGGCAAGGGCAGGTAAGCCCCATAACTGAGTTCCTCCATCCCCCATAACTGAGCCCCTCCCTCCCCATAACTGAGTTCCTCCATCCCCCATAACTGAGCCCCCTCCCTCCCCCATAACTGATCTCCTCCATCCCCCATAACTGAGCCCTCCCTCCCCATACCTGAGCCCCTCCCTCCCCATAACTGAGTTCCTCCATCCCCCATAACTGAGCTCCTCCATCTCCCATACCTGAGCTCCTCCCTCCCCATAACTGAGCTCCTCCCTCCCCATAACTGAGTTCCTCCCTCCCCATAACTGAGCCCCTCCCTCCCCATAACTGAGTTCCTCCATCCCCCATAACTGAGCTCCTCCATCTCCCATACCTGAGCTCCTCCCTCCCCATAACTGAGCTCCTCCCTCCCCATAACTGAGCCCCTCCCTCCCCCATAACTGAGCCCCTCCCTCCCCATAACTGATCTCCTCCATCCCCCATAACTGAGCTCCTCCGTCCCCATAACTGAGCCCCTCCCTTCCCATAACTGAGCTCCTCCCTCCCCCATAACTGAGCTCCTCCCTCCCCCATAACTGAGCTCCTCCCTCCCCATAACTGAGCTCCTCCGTCCCCCATAACTGAGCTCCTCCGTCCCCCATAACTGATCTCCTCCATTCCCCCATAACTGATCTCCTCCATCCCCCATAACTGACCTCCTCCATCCCCCATAACTGATCTCCTCCATCCCCCATAACTGATCTCCTCCATCCCCCATAACTGATCTCCTCCATCCCCATAACTGATCCCCTCCATCCCCCATAACTGATCTCCTCCATCCCCCATAACTGAGCCCCTCCCTCCCCATAACTGATCTCCTCCATCCCCCATAACTGATCTCCTCCATCCCCCATAACTGATCTCCTCCATCCCCCATAACTGATCTCCTCCATCCCCCATAACTGAGCCCCTCCCTCCCCATAACTGATCTCCTCCATCCCCCATAACTGATCTCCTCCATCCCCCATAACTGATCTCCTCCATCCCCCATAACTGATCTCCTCCATCCCCCATAACTGAGCTCCTCCATCCCCCATAACTGATCTCCTCCATCCCCCATAACTAAGGTCCTCCATCCCCCATAACTGAGTTCCTCCTTCCCAATAACTAAGCTCCTCCATCTCCCATAACTGAGTTCCTCCACCCCCCGTAACTGATCTCCTCCACCCCCCGTAACTGAGCTCCTCCATCCCCCATAACTGAGCTCCTCCCTCCCCCATAACTGATCTCCTCCATCCCCCCATAACTGACCTCCTCCATCCCCCATAACTGATCTCCTCTATCCTCCATAACGGAGCTCCTCTATCCTCCATAACTGAGCTCTTCCATCCCCCATAACTGAGCTTCTCCATCCCCCCATGACTGAGGTCCTCCATCCCCCCCCCATGACTGAGGTCCTCCATCCCATGACTGAGGTCCTCCATCCCCCCCCCCCCCATGACTGAGGTCCTCCATCCCCCCCCCCATGACTGAGGTCCTCCATCCCCCCCCCCATGACTGAGGTCCTCCATCCCGCCCATGACTGAGGTCCTCCATCCCGCCCATGACTGAGGTCCTCCATCCCCCCATGACTGAGCTCCTCCATCCCGCCCATGACTGAGGTCCTCCAACCCGCCCATGACTGAGGTCCTCCATCCCCCATGACTGAGCTCCTCCATGCCCCATAACTGATCTCCTCCATGCCCCATAACTGAGGTCCTCCAACCCGCCCATGACTGAGGTCCTCCATCCCCCCATGACTGAGCTCCTCCATGCCCCATAACTGATCTCCTCCATGCCCCATAACTGATCTCCTCCATGCCCCATAACTGAGGTCCTCCTGACCCCTTATTAGCTTTTTTGCCCTTCTCTGTACTCCCTCCAATTGAGAGAGTGTCCCAGTTGGATATATCTGAACGGGGCCCCTAAAGGCCAGCCAAACAGCAGACAGCAAAAGGGCCCGATATTACTGTTATGCAGAATAGGTTCTTCCGTGCTCCTCTCTTGTTTTGTTTCACATTGTAACTGGGATTCTGACTTCATAGTTAAACTCCTCATCCCTTGTCCACCAGGCTTCCTCCCCCTCCCCTACATTTAAAGCATAATCTGATGCTCGTCTTAGATAATCTGGTCAGTACCCATCTGTGGCCCTCAGATTACCACCTAGATGGTTGTAGGCGTTCTGTCTGAGCCCACCTGCTGGATACAGCACCTTGAAAAAGTATTCATACCCCTTGAAATTTTCCACATTTTGTCATGTTACAACCAAAAATGTATTTTGTTGGGATTTTATGTGTCGTGGATAAACCACCATACTCTTTTGCGCTATTAAGCGCCCTTCCAGCTTTTCAGTATAATGCATCTTTAAACAACCCGTGTCTCCCGCATGTCCCCAATAAACAGACATAGTCACCATCTTAGCTCCATCGTTCCTTCATCTGCCCTTCTGGGCAGAGGCTCTTGGCTTTTATTCACACACACAAAGGAAGTCACAAACAGGAAGTCCTGACCCCAACAGCCAATAGCTTCCTCCACAGGATATGACAACACAGGATATGAATGTCAACACAGGAAATCCTTCCAACAGGATTGTTTCCGTTCCTGCTGATGGGGGATTATTTGCAGGTGTACGCCATGGCACCCCAAATATGTTGATCAGGCATACAGGGGTGACACGAGCGCATATCCGCTAAACCAATAATGTCTTAGCAGAGCAAACACATCCCCCCCCCCCCACCAGACGATCGCTCTGTGCATCGCACAGGGGCCCTTCGCTGGCGGACATATCCCCACTCTGCAAACACTTCTCTCCAACCTCAGGAAGTTTTCCACAACCAAAAGGATCTCAACCAGTGTCAGTCTGCCCCAGTCAGCACTTTAGAGCGGGTTGCAGGAGAACGAACACTGGGAGACATTGTGACAATACATATTAAATACATCTTCATAAAATTTCCACAACATATGTGATAGACCAACACAAAGTGGCACATAATTGTGAAGTGGAAGGAAAATGATACAAATAAATATGTGAAAAGTGTGGGAGGGCATTTGTATGGAGCCCCCCGGAGTCAATACTTTGTAGAACCCCCTTTCTCTGCTGCCACCACCATGTTTCACGGTGGGGATGGTGTGTTCAGGGTGATGTGCAGTGTTAGCTTTCCCCCACACATAGCGTTTTACTTTTAGGCCATAAAGTTGAATTTTGGTCTCATGTGACCAGATCACCTTCTTCCACATGTTTGCTGTGTCCTCCACATGGCTTCTCACAAACTACAAACAGGACTTCTTATGACTTTCTTTCTCCAATGTCTTTCTTCTTGTCACTCTTCCATAAAGGGCAGATTTGTGGAGAACACGACTAATAGTTGTCCTGTGGACAGATTCTCCCACCTGAGCTGTGGATCTCTGCAGCTCCTCCAGAGTTACCATGGACCTCTTAGCTCTTCTCTGATGAATGCTCTCCTTGCCCGGCCGGTCAGTTTAGGTGGACGGCCATGTCTTGGTAGGTTTGCAGTTGTGCCATACTCTTTCCATTTTCCGATGATGGATTGAACAGAGCTCCGTGAGATGGTCAAAGCTTGGGAGATTATTTTATAACCTAACCCTGCTTTATACTTCTTCACAACTTTATCCCTGACCTGTCTGGTGTGTTCCTTGGCCTTCATGATGCTGTTTGTTCACTAAGGTTCTCTAACAAACCTCTGAGGGCTTCACAGAACAGCTGTATTTATACTGAGATTAAATGACACACAGGTGGACTCTATTTACTAATTAGGTGACTTCTGAAGGCAATTGGTTCCACTAGATTTTAGTTAGAGGTATCAGAGTAAAGGGGGCACCATACAAATGCCCCCCACACACTTTTCACATATTTATTTGTATCATTTATCATTTTCCTTCCACTTCACAATTATGTGACACTTTGTGTTGGTCTATCACATAAAATCCCAATAAAATACATTTATGTTTTTGGTTGTAACATGACAAGATGTGGGGAATTTCAAGGGGTATGAATACTTTTTCAAGGCACTGTATGTGGTTCAGTCAGGCTCTGCAGTCTCCTCGGATGGTCAGACACGTTGCTCTTCTCTTCCCATTCACCATGGTGGGTTACCGCAAATCCCCAGCAACGTGTGTACTGCATTGGAGTGCGGTGGCGCTGCATTGCCATTTATTTTGAATATCACCCCAATGTACTAACACAATGCACTGTAGCGCACAGATCTGAATAATCAATGAGGTGCGTTGTATTGAGAAGTGTGAGCACCATCTTTGTTGCGTTGTGGCCCATTCTAGACGAATGAGCTTCTCAACGCAATGTGTGTTTAACCCAGAGGTGTGATCAGGCCCTTAGTCTATCATGTCATCGTCTTCTACCTTCTCCTCCAGGTCCACCTTAGTCTATCATGTCATCGTCTTCTACCTTCTCCTCCAGGTCCACCTTAGTCTATCATGTTATCGTCTTCTACCTTCTCCTCTAGGTCCACCTCAGTCTATCATGTCATCGTCTTCTACCTTCTCCTCCAGGTCCACCTTAGTCTATCATGTCATCGTCTTCTACCTTCTCCTCCAGGTCCACCTTAGTCTATCATGTCATAGTCTTCTACCTTCTCCTCCAGGTCCACCTTAGTCTATCATGTCATCGTCTTCTACCTTCTCCTCCAGGTCCACCTCAGTCTATCATGTCATCGTCTTCTACCTTCTCCTCCAGGTCCACCTCAGTCTATCATGTCATCGTCTTCTACCTTCTCCTCCAGGTCCACCTTAGTCTATCATGTCATCGTCTTCTACCTTCTCCTCCAGGTCCACCTCAGTCTATCATGTCATCGTCTTCTACCTTCTCCTCCAGGTCCACCTTAGTCTATCATGTCATCGTCTTCTACCTTCTCCTCCAGGTCCACCTTAGTCTATCATGTTATCGTCTTCTACCTTCTCCTCCAGGTCCACCTCAGTCTATCATGTCATCGTCTTCTACCTTCTCCTCCAGGTCCACCTCAGTCTATCATGTCATCGTCTTCTACCTTCTCCTCCAGGTCCACCTTAGTCTATCATGTCATCGTCTTCTACCTTCTCCTCCAGGTCCACCTTAGTCTATCATGTCATCGTCTTCTACCTTCTCCTCCAGGTCCACCTTAGTCTATCATGTCATCGTCTTCTACCTTCTCCTCCAGGTCCACCTTAGTCTATCATGTTATCGTCTTCTACCTTCTCCTCTAGGTCCACCTCAGTCTATCATGTCATCGTCTTCTACCTTCTCCTCCAGGTCCACCTCAGTCTATCATGTCATCGTCTTCTACCTTCTCCTCCAGGTCCACCTTAGTCTATCATGTCATCGTCTTCTACCTTCTCCTCCAGGTCCACCTTAGTCTATCATGTCATCGTCTTCTACCTTCTCCTCCAGGTCCACCTTAGTCTATCATGTCATCGTCTTCTACCTTCTCCTCCAGGTCCACCTTAGTCTATCATGTCATCGTCTTCTACCTTCTCCTCCAGGTCCACCTCAGTCTATCATGTCATCGTCTTCTACCTTCTCCTCCAGGTCCACCTTAGTCTATCATGTCATCGTCTTCTACCTTCTCCTCCAGGTCCACCTCAGTCTATCATGTCATCGTCTTCTACCTTCTCCTCCAGGTCCACCTTAGTCTATCATGTCATCGTCTTCTACCTTCTCCTCCAGGTCCACCTTAGTCTATCATGTTATCGTCTTCTACCTTCTCCTCCAGGTCCACCTCAGTCTATCATGTCATCGTCTTCTACCTTCTCCTCCAGGTCCACCTCAGTCTATCATGTCATCGTCTTCTACCTTCTCCTCCAGGTCCACCTTAGTCTATCATGTCATCGTCTTCTACCTTCTCCTCCAGGTCCACCTTAGTCTATCATGTCATAGTCTTCTACCTTCTCCTCCAGGTCCACCTTAGTCTATCATGTCATCGTCTTCTACCTTCTCCTCCAGGTCCACCTCAGTCTATCATGTCATCGTCTTCTACCTTCTCCTCCAGGTCCACCTCAGTCTATCATGTCATCGTCTTCTACCTTCTCCTCCAGGTCCACCTTAGTCTATCATGTCATCGTCTTCTACCTTCTCCTCCAGGTCCACCTCAGTCTATCATGTCATCGTCTTCTACCTTCTCCTCCAGGTCCACCTTAGTCTATCATGTCATCGTCTTCTACCTTCTCCTCCAGGTCCACCTTAGTCTATCATGTTATCGTCTTCTACCTTCTCCTCCAGGTCCACCTCAGTCTATCATGTCATCGTCTTCTACCTTCTCCTCCAGGTCCACCTCAGTCTATCATGTCATCGTCTTCTACCTTCTCCTCCAGGTCCACCTTAGTCTATCATGTCATCGTCTTCTACCTTCTCCTCCAGGTCCACCTTAGTCTATCATGTCATCGTCTTCTACCTTCTCCTCCAGGTCCACCTTAGTCTATCATGTCATCGTCTTCTACCTTCTCCTCCAGGTCCACCTTAGTCTATCATGTCATCGTCTTCTACCTTCTCCTCCAGGTCCACCTTAGTCTATCATGTTATCGTCTTCTACCTTCTCCTCCAGGTCCACCTCAGTCTATCATGTCATCGTCTTCTACCTTCTCCTCCAGGTCCACCTCAGTCTATCATGTCATCGTCTTCTACCTTCTCCTCCAGGTCCACCTTAGTCTATCATGTCATCGTCTTCTACCTTCTCCTCCAGGTCCACCTTAGTCTATCATGTCATCGTCTTCTACCTTCTCCTCCAGGTCCACCTTAGTCTATCATGTCATCGTCTTCTACCTTCTCCTCCAGGTCCACCTTAGTCTATCATGTTATCGTCTTCTACCTTCTCCTCTAGGTCCACCTCAGTCTATCATGTCATCGTCTTCTACCTTCTCCTCCAGGTCCACCTCAGTCTATCATGTCATCGTCTTCTACCTTCTCCTCCAGGTCCACCTTAGTCTATCATGTCATCGTCTTCTACCTTCTCCTCCAGGTCCACCTTAGTCTATCATGTCATCGTCTTCTACCTTCTCCTCCAGGTCCACCTTAGTCTATCATGTCATCGTCTTCTACCTTCTCCTCCAGGTCCACCTTAGTCTATCATGTCATCGTCTTCTACCTTCTCCTCCAGGTCCACCTCAGTCTATCATGTCATCGTCTTCTACCTTCTCCTCCAGGTCCACCTTAGTCTATCATGTCATCGTCTTCTACCTTCTCCTCCAGGTCCACCTCAGTCTATCATGTCATCGTCTTCTACCTTCTCCTCCAGGTCCACCTTAGTCTATCATGTCATCGTCTTCTACCTTCTCCTCCAGGTCCACCTTAGTCTATCATGTTATCGTCTTCTACCTTCTCCTCCAGGTCCACCTCAGTCTATCATGTCATCGTCTTCTACCTTCTCCTCCAGGTCCACCTCAGTCTATCATGTCATCGTCTTCTACCTTCTCCTCCAGGTCCACCTTAGTCTATCATGTCATCGTCTTCTACCTTCTCCTCCAGGTCCACCTTAGTCTATCATGTCATCGTCTTCTACCTTCTCCTCCAGGTCCACCTTAGTCTATCATGTCATCGTCTTCTACCTTCTCCTCCAGGTCCACCTTAGTCTATCATGTTATCGTCTTCTACCTTCTCCTCCAGGTCCACCTCAGTCTATCATGTCATCGTCTTCTACCTTCTCCTCCAGGTCCACCTCAGTCTATCATGTCATCGTCTTCTACCTTCTCCTCCAGGTCCACCTTAGTCTATCATGTCATCGTCTTCTACCTTCTCCTCCAGGTCCACCTTAGTCTATCATGTCATCGTCTTCTACCTTCTCCTCCAGGTCCACCTTAGTCTATCATGTCATCGTCTTCTACCTTCTCCTCCAGGTCCACCTTAGTCTATCATGTCATCGTCTTCTACCTTCTCCTCCAGGTCCACCTTAGTCTATCATGTTATCGTCTTCTACCTTCTCCTCCAGGTCCACCTCAGTCTATCATGTCATCGTCTTCTACCTTCTCCTCCAGGTCCACCTTAGTCTATCATGTTATCGTCTTCTACCTTCTCCTCTAGGTCCACCTCAGTCTATCATGTCATCGTCTTCTACCTTCTCCTCCAGGTCCACCTCAGTCTATCATGTCATCGTCTTCTACCTTCTCCTCCAGGTCCACCTTAGTCTATCATGTCATCGTCTTCTACCTTCTCCTCCAGGTCCACCTTAGTCTATCATGTCATCGTCTTCTACCTTCTCCTCCAGGTCCACCTTAGTCTATCATGTCATCGTCTTCTACCTTCTCCTCCAGGTCCACCTTAGTCTATCATGTCATCGTCTTCTACCTTCTCCTCCAGGTCCACCTCAGTCTATCATGTCATCGTCTTCTACCTTCTCCTCCAGGTCCACCTTAGTCTATCATGTCATCGTCTTCTACCTTCTCCTCCAGGTCCACCTCAGTCTATCATGTCATCGTCTTCTACCTTCTCCTCCAGGTCCACCTTAGTCTATCATGTCATCGTCTTCTACCTTCTCCTCCAGGTCCACCTTAGTCTATCATGTTATCGTCTTCTACCTTCTCCTCCAGGTCCACCTCAGTCTATCATGTCATCGTCTTCTACCTTCTCCTCCAGGTCCACCTCAGTCTATCATGTCATCGTCTTCTACCTTCTCCTCCAGGTCCACCTTAGTCTATCATGTCATCGTCTTCTACCTTCTCCTCCAGGTCCACCTTAGTCTATCATGTCATCGTCTTCTACCTTCTCCTCCAGGTCCACCTTAGTCTATCATGTCATCGTCTTCTACCTTCTCCTCCAGGTCCACCTTAGTCTATCATGTTATCGTCTTCTACCTTCTCCTCCAGGTCCACCTCAGTCTATCATGTCATCGTCTTCTACCTTCTCCTCCAGGTCCACCTCAGTCTATCATGTCATCGTCTTCTACCTTCTCCTCCAGGTCCACCTTAGTCTATCATGTCATCGTCTTCTACCTTCTCCTCCAGGTCCACCTTAGTCTATCATGTCATCGTCTTCTACCTTCTCCTCCAGGTCCACCTTAGTCTATCATGTCATCGTCTTCTACCTTCTCCTCCAGGTCCACCTTAGTCTATCATGTCATCGTCTTCTACCTTCTCCTCCAGGTCCACCTTAGTCTATCATGTTATCGTCTTCTACCTTCTCCTCCAGGTCCACCTCAGTCTATCATGTCATCGTCTTCTACCTTCTCCTCCAGGTCCACCTCAGTCTATCATGTCATCGTCTTCTACCTTCTCCTCCAGGTCCACCTTAGTCTATCATGTCATCGTCTTCTACCTTCTCCTCCAGGTCCACCTTAGTCTATCATGTCATCGTCTTCTACCTTCTCCTCCAGGTCCACCTTAGTCTATCATGTCATCGTCTTCTACCTTCTCCTCCAGGTCCACCTTAGTCTATCATGTCATCGTTTTCTACCTTCTCCTCCAGGTCCACCTCAGTCTATCATGTCATCGTCTTCTACCTTCTCCTCCAGGTCCACCTTAGTCTATCATGTCATCGTCTTCTACCTTCTCCTCCAGGTCCACCTTAGTCTATCATGTCATCGTCTTCTACCTTCTCCTCCAGGTCCACCTTAGTCTATCATGTCATCGTCTTCTACCTTCTCCTCCAGGTCCACCTTAGTCTATCATGTCATCGTCTTCTACCTTCTCCTCCAGGTCCACCTTAGTCTATCATGTCATCGTCTTCTACCTTCTCCTCCAGGTCCACCTTAGTCTATCATGCCATCGTCTTCTACCTTCTCCTCCAGGTCCACCTTAGTCTATCATGTCATCGTCTTCTACCTTCTCCTCCAGGTCCACCTTAGTCTATCATGTCATCGTCTTCTACCTTCTCCTCCAGGTCCACCTTAGTCTATCATGTCATCGTCTTCTACCTTCTCCTCCAGGTCCACCTTAGTCTATCATGTCATCGTCTTCTACCTTCTCCTCCAGGTCCACCTCAGTCTATCATGTCATCGTCTTCTACCTTCTCCTCCAGGTCCACCTCAGTCTATCATGTCATCGTCTTCTACCTTCTCCTCCAGGTCCACCTTAGTCTATCATGTCATCGTCTTCTACCTTCTCCTCCAGGTCCACCTTAGTCTATCATGTCATAGTCTTCTACCTTCTCCTCCAGGTCCACCTTAGTCTATCATGTCATCGTCTTCTACCTTCTCCTCCAGGTCCACCTTAGTCTATCATGTCATCGTCTTCTACCTTCTCCTCCAGGTCCACCTCAGTCTATCATGTCATCGTCTTCTACCTTCTCCTCCAGGTCCACCTTAGTCTATCATGTCATCGTCTTCTACCTTCTCCTCCAGGTCCACCTCAGTCTATCATGTCATCGTCTTCTACCTTCTCCTCCAGGTCCACCTTAGTCTATCATGTCATCGTCTTCTACCTTCTCCTCCAGGTCCACCTTAGTCTATCATGTCATCGTCTTCTACCTTCTCCTCCAGGTCCACCTTAGTCTATCATGTCATCGTCTTCTACCTTCTCCTCCAGGTCCACCTTAGTCTATCATGTCATCGTCTTCTACCTTCTCCTCCAGGTCCACCTTAGTCTATCATGTCATCGTCTTCTACCTTCTCCTCCAGGTCCACCTCAGTCTATCATGTCATCGTCTTCTACCTTCTCCTCCAGGTCCACCTTAGTCTATCATGTCATCGTCTTCTACCTTCTCCTCCAGGTCCACCTTAGTCTATCATGTCATCGTCTTCTACCTTCTCCTCCAGGTCCACCTTAGTCTATCATGTCATCGTCTTCTACCTTCTCCTCCAGGTCCACCTTAGTCTATCATGTCATCGTCTTCTACCTTCTCCTCCAGGTCCACCTTAGTCTATCATGTCATCGTCTTCTACCTTCTCCTCCAGGTCCACCTTAGTCTATCATGCCATCGTCTTCTACCTTCTCCTCCAGGTCCACCTTAGTCTATCATGTCATCGTCTTCTACCTTCTCCTCCAGGTCCACCTTAGTCTATCATGTCATCGTCTTCTACCTTCTCCTCCAGGTCCACCTTAGTCTATCATGTCATCGTCTTCTACCTTCTCCTCCAAGTCCACCTTAGTCTATCATGTCATCGTCTTCTACCTTCTCCTCCAGGTCCACCTTAGTCTATCATGTCATCGTCTTCTACCTTCTCCTCCAGGTCCACCTTAGTCTATCATGTCATCGTCTTCTACCTTCTACTCCAGGTCCACCTTAGTCTATCATGTCATCGTCTTCTACCTTCTCCTCCAGGTCCACCTTAGTCTATCATGTCATCGTCTTCTACCTTCTCCTCCAGGTCCACCTTAGTCTATCATGTCATCGTCTTCTACCTTCTCCTCCAAGTCCACCTTAGTCTATCATGTCATCGTCTTCTACCTTCTCCTCCAGGTCCATCAAGTCATTGCTGGGGACTGTTCTGAGTTTGCGCCTCTCCTGCCTTGTCCTCCAGACGTTACTCCTCTCCACTCTTGGTAAAGACACGAGCCTTGTGAAAGGTAAGATGGAATGGGCCGTTCTGGTGCTGATCTTAGATTTTTACTAGAAACTATTCGGGAGAGTTACTAAATCTGGCACAGCTGTGCATGGTAGCCAATCAGCTTCTAACTTCAGCTTGTCCAATTAAGCTTTGACAATAAAACCTGGAAGTTGATTGGTTACTATGCACAGGTGCACCAGATTCTGTGTGCTCCAGTTTTAGTAAATCTCCCTCAATATGAGGGGATTTGCACTCAATTCAAGGCCATGGTTATTAGTTTCACCAATGTGTGCTGTTGGAATTGAGGTGATATTACCCATGTGTGCTGGTGGAACCGAGATGATAGTAGCAATGTGTTCTGGTGGAGATGAGGTGACATTTCCTATGTGCGCTGGTCGAGTTAAGGTGATATTTGCCATGGTTGCTGGTGGAGCTGGGATGAGTTCACTCATGTGTGCTGGTAGAGCTGAGGTTATATTAGGCATGTGTGCTGGTGGAACTGAGGTGATAGTAGCAATGTGTTTTGTGGAGATGAGGTGTTATTATCTATGCGTGCTGGTAGAGCTTAGGTGATATTTCCCATGTGTGCTGGTAGAGCTGTGGCGGCACAGTGGTGTAGTGGGTAGCACTCTCGCCTAGCAGTAAAAAGGGTCGCTGATTGAATCCCAAACACAACACTACCTGCCTGGAGTTTGCATGTTCTCCCTGTGCCTGCGTGGTTTTCCTCCGGGTACTCTGGTTTCCTCCCACACTCTAAAGACATGCTGGTAGGTTAATTGGCTTCTGCCAAAAATTGGCCCTAGTATATGTATGTGAGTTGGGGACCTTGGATTGTGGAATCCTTAAGGGTAGGGGCCGATGTGAGTGTGCGATGTATGTGTGGAACGCTGTGTAAATTGACGGCGATATATGGGTACCTTAAAGAAAATAATACTATAATAGATGAGCATCTTAATGAGACACAATGTACAAGGATAGGGACAATTGTAGACACGCACCCACACTCACTCAGGTTGAACTTGATGGACTGCTGTCTTTATTCAACCTTACTATGTAACTATGTAGCTGGGGTGATGTTGGCCATGTGTGCTGATGGAGCTGAGGTGATATCACCCATGTGAGCTGATGGAGCTAGGTGATATCACCCATGTGTGCTGGTGGAGCTGAGGTGATATCACCCATGTGGGCTGATGGAGCTGAGGTGGTATCACCCATGTGTGCTGGTGGAGCTGAGGTGATATCACCCATGTGGACTGATGGAGCTGAGGTGGTATCACCCATGTGTGCTGGTGGAGCTGAGGTGATATCACCCATGTGTGCTGGTGGAGCTGAGGTGATATCACCCATGTGTGCTGGTGGAGCTGAGGTGATATCATCCGTGTGTGCTGGTAGAGCTGAGGTGATATCATCCGTGTGTGCTGGTGGATCTGAGGTGATATCACCCATGTATGCTGGTGGAGCTGAGGTTAAAGGGATAGGGACAAGTGTAGACACGCACCCACACTCACTCAGGTTGAACTGGATGGACTGCTGTCTTTATTCAACCTTACTATGTAACTATGTAGCTGGGGTGATGTTGGCCATGTGTGCTGATGGAGCTGAGGTGATATCACCCATGTGGGCTGATGGAGCTAGGTGATATCACCCATGTGTGCTGGTGGAGCTGAGGTGATATCACCCACGTGTGCTGGTGGAGCTGAGGTGATATCACCCATGTGGGCTCATGGAGCTGAGGTGATATCACCCATGTGTGCTGGTAGAGCTGAGGTGATATCACCCATGTGGGCTGATGGAGCTGAGGTGGTATCACCCATGTGTGCTGGTGGAGCTGAGGTGATATCACCCATGTGTGCTGGTGGAGCTGAGGTGATACAGTGGCTTGCGAAAGTATTCGGCCCCCTTGAACTTTTCAACCTTTTGCCACATTTCAGGCTTCAAACATAAAGATATAAAATTTTTATTTTTTGTGAAGAATCACCAACAAGTGGGACACAATTGTGAAGTGGAACGAAATCTTTTGGATTTTTGAAACTTTTTTAACTAATAAAAAAATGAAAAGTGGGGCGTGCAAAATTATTCGGCCCCCTTGCGTTAATACTTTGTAGAGCCACCTTTTGCTGCGATTACAGCTGCAAGTCGCTTGGGGTATGTCTCTATCAGTTTTGCACATCGAGAGACTGAAATTCTTGCCCATTCTTCCTTGCAAAACAGCTCGAGCTCAGTGAGGTTGGATGGAGAGCGTTTGTGAACAGCAGTTTTCAGCTCTTTCCACAGATTCTCGATTGGATTCAGGTCTGGACTTTGACTTGGCCATTCTAACACCTGGATACGTTTATTTGTGAACCATTCCTTTGTAGATTTTGCTGTATGTTTGGGATCATTGTCTTGTTGGAAGATAAATCTCCGTCCCAGTTTCAGGTCTTTTGCAGACTCCAACAGGTTTTCATCCAGAATGGTCCTGTATTTGGCTGCATCCATCTTCCCCTCAATTTTAACCATCTTCCCTGTCCCTGCTGAAGAAAAGCAGGCCCAAACCATGATGCTGCCACCACCATGTTTCACAGTGGGGATGGTGTGTTGAGTGTGATGAGCTGTGTTGCTTTTACGCCAAACATATCGTTTTGCATTGTGGCCAAAAGGTTCGATTTTGGTTTCATCGGAGCAGAGCACCTTCTTCCACATGTTTGGTGTGTCTCCCAGGTGGCTTGTGGCAAACTTTAGACGAGACTTTTTATGGATATCTTTGAGAAATGGCTTTCTTCTTGCCACTCTTCCATAAAGGGCAGATTTGTGCCGTGTACGACTGATTGTTGTCCTATGGACAGACTCTCCCACCTCAGCTGTAGTTCTCTGCAGTTCATCCAGAGTGATCATGGGCCTCTTGGCTGCATCTCTGATCAGTCTTCTCCTTGTCTGAGCTGAAAGTTTAGAGGGACAGCCAGGTCTTGGTAGATTTGCAGTGGTCTGATACTCCTTCCATTTCAAAATGATGGCTTGCACAGTGCTCCTTGGGATGTTTAAAGCTTGGGAAATCTTTTTGTATCCAAATCCGGCTTTAAACGTCTCCACAACAGTATTACGGACCTGCCTGGTGTGTTCCTTGGTCTTCATGATGCTCTCTGCGCTTTCAACAGAACCCTGAGACTATCACAGAGCAGGTGCATTTATACAGAGACTTGATTACACACAGGTGGATTCTATTTATCACCATCAGTCATTTAGGACAACATTGGATCATTCAGAGATCCTCGCTGAACTTCTGGAGTCAGTTTTCTGCACTGAAAGTAAAGGGGCCGAATAATTTTGCACGCACCACTTTTCAGTTTTTTAATTGCTAAAAATGTTTAAAATATCCAATAGATTTCGTTCCACTTCACAATTGTGTCCCACTTGTTGGTGATTCTTCACAAAAAATTAAAATTTTATATCTTTATGTTTTAAAGCTTGAAATGTGGCAAAAGGTTGAAAAGTTCAAGGGGGCCGAATACTTTCGCAAGCCACTGTATCACCCGTGTGTGCTGGTGGATCTGAGGTGATATCACCCATGTATGCTGGTGGAGCTGAGGTTAAAGGGATAGGGACAAGTGTAGACACGCACCCACACTCACTCAGGTTGAACTTGATGGACTGCTGTCTTTATTCAACCTTACTATGTAACTATGTAGCTGGGGTGATGTTGGCCATGTGTGCTGATGGAGCTGAGGTGATATCACCCATGTGAGCTGATGGAGCTAGGTGATATCACCCATGTGTGCTGGTGGAGCTGAGGTGATATCACCCATGTGGGCTGATGGAGCTGAGGTGGTATCACCCATGTGTGCTGGTGGAGCTGAGGTGATATCACCCATGTGGACTGATGGAGCTGAGGTGGTATCACCCATGTGTGCTGGTGGAGCTGAGGTGATATCACCCATGTGTGCTGGTGGAGCTGAGGTGATATCACCCATGTGTGCTGGTGGAGCTCATGTGTGCTGGTGGAGCTGAGGTGATATCATCCGTGTGTGCTGGTAGAGCTGAGGTGATATCATCCGTGTGTGCTGGTGGATCTGAGGTGATATCACCCATGTATGCTGGTGGAGCTGAGGTTAAAGGGATAGGGACAAGTGTAGACACGCACCCACACTCACTCAGGTTGAACTGGATGGACTGCTGTCTTTATTCAACCTTACTATGTAACTATGTAGCTGGGGTGATGTTGGCCATGTGTGCTGATGGAGCTGAGGTGATATCACCCATGTGGGCTGATGGAGCTAGGTGATATCACCCATGTGTGCTGGTGGAGCTGAGGTGATATCACCCACGTGTGCTGGTGGAGCTGAGGTGATATCACCCATGTGGGCTCATGGAGCTGAGGTGATATCACCCATGTGTGCTGGTAGAGCTGAGGTGATATCACCCATGTGGGCTGATGGAGCTGAGGTGGTATCACCCATGTGTGCTGGTGGAGCTGAGGTGATATCACCCATGTGTGCTGGTGGAGCTGAGGTGATACAGTGGCTTGCGAAAGTATTCGGCCCCCTTGAACTTTTCAACCTTTTGCCACATTTCAGGCTTCAAACATAAAGATATAAAATTTTTATTTTTTGTGAAGAATCACCAACAAGTGGGACACAATTGTGAAGTGGAACGAAATCTTTTGGATTTTTGAAACTTTTTTAACTAATAAAAAAATGAAAAGTGGGGCGTGCAAAATTATTCGGCCCCCTTGCGTTAATACTTTGTAGAGCCACCTTTTGCTGCGATTACAGCTGCAAGTCGCTTGGGGTATGTCTCTATCAGTTTTGCACATCGAGAGACTGAAATTCTTGCCCATTCTTCCTTGCAAAACAGCTCGAGCTCAGTGAGGTTGGATGGAGAGCGTTTGTGAACAGCAGTTTTCAGCTCTTTCCACAGATTCTCGATTGGATTCAGGTCTGGACTTTGACTTGGCCATTCTAACACCTGGATACGTTTATTTGTGAACCATTCCTTTGTAGATTTTGCTGTATGTTTGGGATCATTGTCTTGTTGGAAGATAAATCTCCGTCCCAGTTTCAGGTCTTTTGCAGACTCCAACAGGTTTTCATCCAGAATGGTCCTGTATTTGGCTGCATCCATCTTCCCCTCAATTTTAACCATCTTCCCTGTCCCTGCTGAAGAAAAGCAGGCCCAAACCATGATGCTGCCACCACCATGTTTCACAGTGGGGATGGTGTGTTGAGTGTGATGAGCTGTGTTGCTTTTACGCCAAACATATCGTTTTGCATTGTGGCCAAAAGGTTCGATTTTGGTTTCATCGGAGCAGAGCACCTTCTTCCACATGTTTGGTGTGTCTCCCAGGTGGCTTGTGGCAAACTTTAGACGAGACTTTTTATGGATATCTTTGAGAAATGGCTTTCTTCTTGCCACTCTTCCATAAAGGGCAGATTTGTGCCGTGTACGACTGATTGTTGTCCTATGGACAGACTCTCCCACCTCAGCTGTAGTTCTCTGCAGTTCATCCAGAGTGATCATGGGCCTCTTGGCTGCATCTCTGATCAGTCTTCTCCTTGTCTGAGCTGAAAGTTTAGAGGGACAGCCAGGTCTTGGTAGATTTGCAGTGGTCTGATACTCCTTCCATTTCAAAATGATGGCTTGCACAGTGCTCCTTGGGATGTTTAAAGCTTGGGAAATCTTTTTGTATCCAAATCCGGCTTTAAACGTCTCCACAACAGTATTACGGACCTGCCTGGTGTGTTCCTTGGTCTTCATGATGCTCTCTGCGCTTTCAACAGAACCCTGAGACTATCACAGAGCAGGTGCATTTATACAGAGACTTGATTACACACAGGTGGATTCTATTTATCACCATCAGTCATTTAGGACAACATTGGATCATTCAGAGATCCTCGCTGAACTTCTGGAGTCAGTTTTCTGCACTGAAAGTAAAGGGGCCGAATAATTTTGCACGCACCACTTTTCAGTTTTTTAATTGCTAAAAATGTTTAAAATATCCAATAGATTTCGTTCCACTTCACAATTGTGTCCCACTTGTTGGTGATTCTTCACAAAAAATTAAAATTTTATATCTTTATGTTTTAAAGCTTGAAATGTGGCAAAAGGTTGAAAAGTTCAAGGGGGCCGAATACTTTCGCAAGCCACTGTATCACCCGTGTGTGCTGGTGGATCTGAGGTGATATCACCCATGTATGCTGGTGGAGCTGAGGTTAAAGGGATAGGGACAAGTGTAGACACGCACCCACACTCACTCAGGTTGAACTGGATGGACTGGTGTCTTTATTCAACCTTACTAATTATTTATATATTACCCATGTGTTCTGGTGGAGCTGGGGTGGTATCACCCATGTGTTCTGGTGGAGCTGAGGTCAAATTACTGATGAGTGCTGGTGGAGCTAAAGCCTCTAAGTCATGTGTCTGCTTGATCATCTTTAGATGATTTGATTCCTGCTAATGTCAGTGAAGTTCAGGGCATTCGGAATTGTGGGGCCTCTACAGACTACCTGACAGGCCCCCAGGGATTGGAAGGGGTGCCCACCACACCTATACCTAAAAGTTTACATTTTTCTTTGCTGATTTGGGGGGAGCTGCCAGATTATCATAAGCATTTTTGTGGGGCTTCCATTATTTAGTGCAAGGCTTAGAATATATTGTATTCAGACAGTGCTGGTTTACTATACAATGATCACTGTCCTCTACTGTGATCACTGTCCTCTACTGTGATCACTGTCCTCTCCTGTGATCACTGTCCTCTACTGTGATCACTGTCCTCTACTGTGATCACTGTCCTCTACTGTGATCACTGTCCTCTCCTGTGATCACTGTCCTCTACTGTGATCACTGTCCTCTCCTGTGATCACTGTCCTCTCCTGTGATCACTGTCCTCTCCTGTGATGATCACTGTCCTCTCCTGTGATGATCACTGTCCTCTCCTGTGATGATCACTGTCCTCTCCTGTGATCACTGTCCTCTCCTGTGATCACTGTCCTCTCCTGTGATGATCACTGTCCTCTCCTATGATTACTGTCCTCTCCTATGATTACTGTCCTCTCCTGTGATGATTACACTCTCTGATGATCACTGTCCTCTCCTGTGATGATTACACTCTCTGATGATCACTGTCCTCTCCTGTGATCACTGTCCTCTCCTGTGATCACTGTCCTCTCCTGTGATCACTGTCCTCTCCTGTGATCACTGTCCTCTCCTGTGATGATCACTGTCCTCTCCTATGATTACTGTCCTCTCCTATGATTACTGTCCTCTCCTGTGATCACTGTCCTCTCCTGTGATGATTACACTCTCTGATGATCACTGTCCTCTCCTGTGATCACTGTCCTCTCCTGTGATCACTGTCCTCTCCTGTGATCACTGTCCTCTCCTGTGATCACTGTCCTCTCCTGTGATCACTGTCCTCTCCTGTGATCACTGTCCTCTCCTGTGATGATCACTGTCCTCTCCTGTGATCACTGTCCTCTCCTGTGATTACTGTCCTCTCCTGTGATTACTGTCCTCTCCTGTGATCACTGTCCTCTCCTGTGATCACTGTCCTCTCCTGTGATGATTACTGTCCTCTCCTATGTTTACTGTCCTCTCCTGTGATTACTGTCCTCTCCTGTGATCACTGTCCTCTCCTGTGATTACTGTCCTCTCCTGTGATCACTGTCCTCTCCTGTGATCACTGTCCTCTCCTGTGATCACTGTCCTCTCCTGTGATCACTGTCCTCTCCTGTGATTACTGTCCTCTCCTGTGATTACTGTCCTCTCCTGTGATCACTGTCCTCTCCTGTGATCACTGTCCTCTCCTGTGATGATCACTGTCCTCTCCTATGATTACTGTCCTCTCCTATGATTACTGTCCTCTCCTATGATCACTGTCCTCTCCTGTGATGATCACTGTCCTCTCCTATGATTACTGTCCTCTCCTATGATCACTGTCCTCTCCTGTGATTACTGTCCTCTCCTGTGATCACTGTCCTCTCCTGTGATTACTGTCCTCTCCTGTGATGATTACACTCTCTGATGATCACTGTCCTCTCCTGTGATTACTGTCCTCTCCTGTGATCACTGTCCTCTCCTGTGATCACTGTCCTCTCCTGTGATCACTGTCCTCTCCTGTGATTACTGTCCTCTCCTGTGATCACTGTCCTCTCCTGTGATCACTGTCCTCTCCTGTGATGATTACACTCTCTGATGATCACTGTCCTCTCCTGTGATTACTGTCCTCTCCTGTGATGATCACTGTCCTCTCCTGTGATTACTGTCCTCTCCTGTGATCACTGTCCTCTCCTGTGATGATTACACTCTCTGATGATCACTGTCCTCTCCTGTGATTACTGTCCTCTCCTGTGATCACTGTCCTCTCCTGTGATGATCACTGTCCTCTCCTATGATTACTGTCCTCTCCTGTGATTACTGTCCTCTCCTGTGATTACTGTCCTCTCCTGTGATCACTGTCCTCTCCTGTGATGATCACTGTCCTCTCCTATGATTACTGTCCTCTCCTATGATCACTGTCCTCTCCTGTGATCACTGTCCTCTCCTGTGATGATCACTGTCCTCTCCTGTGATCACTGTCCTCTCCTGTGATCACTGTCCTCTCCTGTGATCACTGTCCTCTCCTGTGATCACTGTCCTCTCCTGTGATTACTGTCCTCTCCTGTGATCACTGTCCTCTCCTGTGATCACTGTCCTCTCCTGTGATGATTACACTCTCTGATGATCACTGTCCTCTCCTGTGATCACTGTCCTCTCCTGTGATCACTGTCCTCTCCTGTGATCACTGTCCTCTCCTGTGATGATTACACTCTCTGATGATCACTGTCCTCTCCTGTGATCACTGTCCTCTCCTGTGATCACTGTCCTCTCCTGTGATCACTGTCCTCTCCTGTGATCACTGTCCTCTCCTGTGATGATCACTGTCCTCTCCTGTGATCACTGTCCTCTCCTGTGATTACTGTCCTCTCCTGTGATCACTGTCCTCTCCTGTGATCACTGTCCTCTCCTGTGATCACTGTCCTCTCCTATGATCACTGTCCTCTCCTGTGATGATCACTGTCCTCTCCTGTGATGATCACTGTCCTCTCCTGTGATGATCACTGTCCTCTCCTGTGATCACTGTCCTCTCCTGTGATGATCACTGTCCTCTCCTATGATTACTGTCCTCTCCTGTGATTACTGTCCTCTCCTGTGATTACTGTCCTCTCCTGTGATCACTGTCCTCTCCTGTGATCACTGTCCTCTCCTGTGATCACTGTCCTCTCCTGTGATCACTGTCCTCTCCTGTGATCACTGTCCTCTCCTGTGATGATTACACTCTCTGATGATCACTGTCCTCTCCTGTGATCACTGTCCTCTCCTGTGATCACTGTCCTCTCCTGTGATCACTGTCCTCTCCTGTGATCACTGTCCTCTCCTGTGATCACTGTCCTCTCCTGTGATGATCACTGTCCTCTCCTGTGATCACTGTCCTCTCCTGTGATTACTGTCCTCTCCTGTGATCACTGTCCTCTCCTGTGATCACTGTCCTCTCCTGTGATCACTGTCCTCTCCTATGATCACTGTCCTCTCCTGTGATGATCACTGTCCTCTCCTGTGATGATCACTGTCCTCTCCTGTGATGATCACTGTCCTCTCCTGTGATCACTGTCCTCTCCTGTGATGATCACTGTCCTCTCCTGTGATCACTGTCCTCTCCTATGATTACTGTCCTCTCCTGTGATTACTGTCCTCTCCTGTGATGATCACTGTCCTCTCCTGTGATCACTGTCCTCTCCTGTGATCACTGTCCTCTCCTGTGATGATCACTGTCCTCTCCTATGATTACTGTCCTCTCCTGTGATCACTGTCCTCTCCTGTGATCACTGTCCTCTCCTGTGATTACTGTCCTCTCCTGTGATCACTGTCCTCTCCTGTGATGATCACTGTCCTCTCCTATGATCACTGTCCTCTCCTGTGATCACTGTCCTCTCCTGTGATCACTGTCCTCTCCTGTGATTACTGTCCTCTCCTGTGATCACTGTCCTCTCCTGTGATCACTGTCCTCTCCTGTGATCACTGTCCTCTCCTGTGATGATCACTGTCCTCTCCTGTGATGATCACTGTCCTCTCCTGTGATGATCACTGTCCTCTCCTGTGATGATCACACTCTCTGATGATCACTGTCCTCTCCTGTGATGATCACTGTCCTCTCCTGTGATGATCACTGTCCTCTCCTATGATCACTGTCCTCTCCTGTGATGATCACTGTCCTCTCCTGTGATGATCACTGTCCTCTCCTGTGATCACTGTCCTCTCCTGTGATGATCACTGTCCTCTCCTGTGATCACTGTCCTCTCCTGTGATGATCACTGTCCTCTCCTATGATCACTGTCCTCTCCTGTGATGATCACTGTCCTCTCCTGTGATGATCACTGTCCTCTCCTGTGATGATCACTGTCCTCTCCTGTGATGATCACTGTCCTCTCCTGTGATGATCACTGTCCTCTCCTGTGATGATCACTGTCCTCTCCTGTGATGATCACTGTCCTCTCCTGTGATGATCACACTCTCTGATGATCACTGTCCTCTGCTGTGATGATCACTGTCCTCTCCTATGATCACTGTCCTCTCCTATGATCACTGTCCTCTCCTGTGATGATCACTGTCCTCTCCTATGATTACTGTCCTCTCCTGTGATCACTGTCCTCTCCTGTGATCACTGTCCTCTCCTGTGATGATCACTGTCCTCTCCTGTGATGATCACTGTCCTCTCCTGTGATGATCACACTCTCTGATGATCACTGTCCTCTCCTGTGATGATCACTGTCCTCTCCTGTGATGATCACTGTCCTCTCCTGTGATGATCACTGTCCTCTCCTGTGATGATCACTGTCCTCTCCTGTGATCACTGTCCTCTCCTGTGATCACTGTCCTCTCCTGTGATGATCACTGTCCTCTCCTGTGATCACTGTCCTCTCCTGTGATGATCACTGTCCTCTCCTGTGATGATCACTGTCCTCTCCTGTGATGATCACTGTCCTCTCCTGTGATCACTGTCCTCTCCTGTGATGATCACTGTCCTCTCCTGTGATGATCACTGTCCTCTCCTGTGATGATCACTGTCCTCTCCTGTGATCACTGTCCTCTCCTGTGATGATCACTGTCCTCTCCTGTGATGATCACTGTCCTCTCCTATGATCACTGTCCTCTCCTGTGATGATCACTGTCCTCTCCTATGATCACTGTCCTCTCCTATGATCACTGTCCTCTCCTGTGATGATCACTGTCCTCTCCTGTGATGATCACTGTCCTCTCCTGTGATGATCACTGTCCTCTCCTGTGATCACTGTCCTCTCCTGTGATGATCACTGTCCTCTCCTGTGATCACTGTCCTCTCCTGTGATGATCACTGTCCTCTCCTGTGATGATCACTGTCCTCTCCTGTGATCACTGTCCTCTCCTATGATTACTGTCCTCTCCTGTGATCACTGTCCTCTCCTGTGATTACTGTCCTCTCCTGTGATTACTGTCCTCTCCTGTGATTACTGTCCTCTCCTGTGATTACTGTCCTCTCCTGTGATCACTGTCCTCTCCTATGATTACTGTCCTCTCCTGTGATCACTGTCCTCTCCTGTGATTACTGTCCTCTCCTGTGATCACTGTCCTCTCCTGTGATGATCACACTCTCTGATGATCACTGTCCTCTCCTGTGATGATCACTGTCCTCTCCTGTGATGATCACTGTCCTCTCCTGTGATGATCACTGTCCTCTCCTGTGATGATCACTGTCCTCTCCTGTGATGATCACACTCTCTGATGATCACTGTCCTCTCCTGTGATGATCACTGTCCTCTCCTGTGATTATCACTGTCCTCTCCTGTGATGATCACTGTCCTCTCCTGTGATGATCACTGTCCTCTCCTGTGATGATCACTGTCCTCTCCTG
Organism: Lithobates septentrionalis; assembly: GCA_037952835.1. Lineage (NCBI taxonomy): Eukaryota > Metazoa > Chordata > Amphibia > Anura > Ranidae > Lithobates > Lithobates septentrionalis. The sequence goes on from JBBDGP010005157.1 coordinate 25,489, forward strand.
TGATCACTGTCCTCTCCTGTGATGATCACTGTCCTCTCCTGTGATGATCACTGTCCTCTCCTGTGATTATCACTGTCCTCTCCTGTGATGATCACTGTCCTCTCCTGTGATGATCACTGTCCTCTCCTGTGATGATCACTGTCCTCTCCTGTGATGATCACTGTCCTCTCCTGTGATCACTGTCCTCTCCTGTGATGATCACTGTCCTCTCCTGTGATCACTGTCCTCTCCTGTGATCACTGTCCTCTCCTGTGATCACTGTCCTCTCCTGTGATTACTGTCCTCTCCTGTGATGATCACTGTCCTCTCCTGTGATTACTGTCCTCTACTGTGATCACTGTCCTCTCCTGTGATCACTGTCCTCTCCTGTGATTACTGTCCTCTCCTGTGATCACTGTCCTCTCCTGTGATCACTGTCCTCTCCTGTGATCACTGTCCTCTCCTGTGATGATCACTGTCCTCTCCTGTGATCACTGTCCTCTCCTGTGATGATCACTGTCCTCTCCTGTGATTACTGTCCTCTACTGTGATCACTGTCCTCTCCTGTGATCACTGTCCTCTCCTGTGATCACTGTCCTCTCCTGTGATCACTGTCCTCTCCTGTGATTACTGTCCTCTCCTGTGATGATCACTGTCCTCTCCTGTGATTACTGTCCTCTACTGTGATCACTGTCCTCTCCTGTGATCACTGTCCTCTCCTGTGATTACTGTCCTCTCCTGTGATCACTGTCCTCTCCTGTGATCACTGTCCTCTCCTGTGATCACTGTCCTCTCCTGTGATCACTGTCCTCTCCTGTGATGATCACTGTCCTCTCCTGTGATCACTGTCCTCTCCTGTGATCACTGTCCTCTCCTGTGATTACTGTCCTCTCCTGTGATCACTGTCCTCTCCTATGATCACTGTCCTCTCCTGTGATGATCACTGTCCTCTCCTGTGATGATCACTGTCCTCTCCTGTGATGATCACTGTCCTCTCCTGTGATCACTGTCCTCTCCTGTGATCACTGTCCTCTCCTGTGATGATCACTGTCCTCTCCTATGATTACTGTCCTCTCCTATGATTACTGTCCTCTCCTGTGATTACTGTCCTCTCCTGTGATGATCACTGTCCTCTCCTGTGATCACTGTCCTCTCCTGTGATCACTGTCCTCTCCTGTGATCACTGTCCTCTCCTGTGATCACTGTCCTCTCCTGTGATGATCACTGTCCTCTCCTGTGATTACTGTCCTCTACTGTGATCACTGTCCTCTCCTGTGATCACTGTCCTCTCCTATGATTACTGTCCTCTCCTGTGATCACTGTCCTCTCCTGTGATCACTGTCCTCTCCTGTGATTACTGTCCTCTCCTGTGATCACTGTCCTCTCCTGTGATCACTGTCCTCTCCTGTGATCACTGTCCTCTCCTGTGATGATCACTGTCCTCTCCTGTGATGATCACTGTCCTCTCCTGTGATGATCACTGTCCTCTCCTGTGATGATCACTGTCCTCTCCTGTGATCACTGTCCTCTCCTGTGATGATCACTGTCCTCTCCTGTGATGATCACTGTCCTCTCCTGTGATGATCACTGTCCTCTCCTGTGATGATCACTGTCCTCTCCTGTGATCACTGTCCTCTCCTGTGATGATCACTGTCCTCTCCTGTGATGATCACTGTCCTCTCCTGTGATGATCACTGTCCTCTCCTATGATCACTGTCCTCTCCTATGATCACTGTCCTCTCCTGTGATGATCACTGTCCTCTCCTGTGATCACTGTCCTCTCCTGTGATGATCACTGTCCTCTCCTGTGATGATCACTGTCCTCTCCTGTGATGATCACTGTCCTCTCCTGTGATCACTGTCCTCTCCTGTGATGATCACTGTCCTCTCCTGTGATCACTGTCCTCTCCTGTGATGATCACTGTCCTCTCCTGTGATGATCACTGTCCTCTCCTGTGATGATCACTGTCCTCTCCTGTGATGATCACACTCTCTGATGATCACTGTCCTCTCCTGTGATCACTGTCCTCTCCTGTGATCACTGTCCTCTCCTGTGATGATCACTGTCCTCTCCTGTGATGATCACTGTCCTCTCCTGTGATGATCACACTCTCTGATGATCACTGTCCTCTCCTATGATCACTGTCCTCTCCTGTGATTACTGTCCTCTCCTGTGATCACTGTCCTCTCCTGTGATGATCACTGTCCTCTCCTGTGATGATCACACTCTCTGATGATCACTGTCCTCTCCTGTGATGATCACTGTCCTCTCCTGTGATGATCACTGTCCTCTCCTGTGATGATCACTGTCCTCTCCTGTGATGATCACTGTCCTCTCCTGTGATGATCACTGTCCTCTCCTGTGATCACTGTCCTCTCCTGTGATCACTGTCCTCTCCTGTGATGATCACTGTCCTCTCCTGTGATCACTGTCCTCTCCTGTGATGATCACTGTCCTCTCCTGTGATGATCACTGTCCTCTCCTGTGATGATCACTGTCCTCTCCTGTGATCACTGTCCTCTCCTGTGATGATCACTGTCCTCTCCTGTGATGATCACTGTCCTCTCCTGTGATGATCACTGTCCTCTCCTATGATCACTGTCCTCTCCTGTGATGATCACTGTCCTCTCCTATGATCACTGTCCTCTCCTATGATCACTGTCCTCTCCTGTGATGATCACTGTCCTCTCCTGTGATGATCACTGTCCTCTCCTGTGATGATCACTGTCCTCTCCTGTGATCACTGTCCTCTCCTGTGATGATCACTGTCCTCTCCTGTGATCACTGTCCTCTCCTGTGATGATCACTGTCCTCTCCTGTGATCACTGTCCTCTCCTGTGATTACTGTCCTCTCCTGTGATCACTGTCCTCTCCTGTGATGATCACTGTCCTCTCCTGTGATGATCACTGTCCTCTCCTGTGATGATCACTGTCCTCTCCTGTGATGATCACTGTCCTCTCCTGTGATGATCACTGTCCTCTCCTGTGATGATCACTGTCCTCTCCTGTGATGATCACACTCTCTGATGATCACTGTCCTCTCCTGTGATGATCACTGTCCTCTCCTGTGATGATCACTGTCCTCTCCTGTGATGATCACTGTCCTCTCCTGTGATGATCACTGTCCTCTCCTGTGATGATCACTGTCCTCTCCTGTGATGATCACTGTCCTCTCCTGTGATGATCACTGTCCTCTCCTGTGATCACTGTCCTCTCCTGTGATGATCACTGTCCTCTCCTGTGATGATCACTGTCCTCTCCTATGATCACTGTCCTCTCCTGTGATGATCACTGTCCTCTCCTATGATCACTGTCCTCTCCTATGATCACTGTCCTCTCCTGTGATGATCACTGTCCTCTCCTGTGATGATCACTGTCCTCTCCTGTGATCACTGTCCTCTCCTGTGATGATCACTGTCCTCTCCTGTGATCACTGTCCTCTCCTGTGATCACTGTCCTCTCCTGTGATCACTGTCCTCTCCTGTGATCACTGTCCTCTCCTGTGATGATCACTGTCCTCTCCTGTGATCACTGTCCTCTCCTGTGATGATCACTGTCCTCTCCTGTGATCACTGTCCTCTCCTGTGATTACTGTCCTCTCCTGTGATCACTGTCCTCTCCTATGATCACTGTCCTCTCCTGTGATTACTGTCCTCTCCTGTGATCACTGTCCTCTCCTGTGATTACTGTCCTCTCCTGTGATCACTGTCCTCTCCTGTGATGATCACTGTCCTCTCCTGTGATGATCACTGTCCTCTCCTGTGATCACTGTCCTCTCCTGTGATCACTGTCCTCTCCTGTGATGATCACTGTCCTCTCCTGTGATGATCACTGTCCTCTCCTGTGATCACTGTCCTCTCCTGTGATCACTGTCCTCTCCTATGATTACTGTCCTCTCCTGTGATTACTGTCCTCTCCTGTGATCACTGTCCTCTCCTGTGATCACTGTCCTCTCCTGTGATTACTGTCCTCTCCTATGATTACTGTCCTCTCCTGTGATCACTGTCCTCTCCTGTGATGATCACTGTCCTCTCCTGTGATCACTGTCCTCTCCTGTGATCACTGTCCTCTCCTGTGATCACTGTCCTCTCCTGTGATTACTGTCCTCTCCTGTGATCACTGTCCTCTCCTGTGATGATCACTGTCCTCTCCTGTGATGATCACTGTCCTCTCCTGTGATCACTGTCCTCTCCTATGATTACTGTCCTCTCCTGTGATTACTGTCCTCTCCTGTGATCACTGTCCTCTCCTGTGATCACTGTCCTCTCCTGTGATTACTGTCCTCTCCTATGATTACTGTCCTCTCCTGTGATCACTGTCCTCTCCTGTGATTACTGTCCTCTCCTGTGATGATCACTGTCCTCTCCTATGATTACTGTCCTCTCCTGTGATTACTGTCCTCTCCTGTGATGATCACTGTCCTCTCCTGTGATCACTGTCCTCTCCTGTGATTACTGTCCTCTCCTGTGATCACTGTCCTCTCCTGTGATGATCACTGTCCTCTCCTGTGATTACTGTCCTCTCCTGTGATTACTGTCCTCTCCTGTGATCACTGTCCTCTCCTGTGATGATCACTGTCCTCTCCTGTGATCACTGTCCTCTCCTGTGATTACTGTCCTCTCCTATGATTACTGTCCTCTCCTGTGATCACTGTCCTCTCCTGTGATCACTGTCCTCTCCTATGATCACTGTCCTCTCCTGTGATTACTGTCCTCTCCTGTGATGATCACTGTCCTCTCCTGTGATCACTGTCCTCTCCTGTGATTACTGTCCTCTCCTGTGATGATCACTGTCCTCTCCTGTGATCACTGTCCTCTCCTGTGATCACTGTCCTCTCCTGTGATCACTGTCCTCTCCTGTGATTACTGTCCTCTCCTGTGATCACTGTCCTCTCCTGTGATCACTGTCCTCTCCTGTGATTACTGTCCTCTCCTGTGATCACTGTCCTCTCCTGTGATCACTGTCCTCTCCTGTGATCACTGTCCTCTCCTGTGATGATCACTGTCCTCTCCTGTGATTACTGTCCTCTCCTGTGATCACTGTCCTCTCCTGTGATCACTGTCCTCTCCTGTGATGATCACTGTCCTCTCCTGTGATCACTGTCCTCTCCTGTGATTACTGTCCTCTCCTGTGATCACTGTCCTCTCCTGTGATCACTGTCCTCTCCTATGATCACTGTCCTCTCCTGTGATTACTGTCCTCTCCTGTGATGATCACTGTCCTCTCCTGTGATCACTGTCCTCTCCTGTGATCACTGTCCTCTCCTGTGATTACTGTCCTCTCCTGTGATGATCACTGTCCTCTCCTGTGATCACTGTCCTCTCCTGTGATCACTGTCCTCTCCTGTGATGATCACTGTCCTCTCCTGTGATCACTGTCCTCTCCTGTGATGATCACTGTCCTCTCCTGTGATCACTGTCCTCTCCTGTGATCACTGTCCTCTCCTGTGATGATCACTGTCCTCTCCTGTGATCACTGTCCTCTCCTGTGATATCACTGTCCTCTCCTGTGATTACTGTCCTCTCCTGTGATTACTGTCCTCTCCTGTGATCACTGTCCTCTCCTGTGATCACTGTCCTCTCCTGTGATGATCACTGTCCTCTCCTGTGATCACTGTCCTCTCCTGTGATGATCACTGTCCTCTCCTGTGATCACTGTCCTCTCCTGTGATCACTGTCCTCTCCTGTGATCACTGTCCTCTCCTGTGATCACTGTCCTCTCCTGTGATGATTACTGTCCTCTCCTGTGATTACTGTCCTCTCCTGTGATTACTGTCCTCTCCTGTGATCACTGTCCTCTCCTGTGATCACTGTCCTCTCCTATGATCACTGTCCTCTCCTGTGATTACTGTCCTCTCCTGTGATCACTGTCCTCTCCTGTGATCACTGTCCTCTCCTGTGATCACTGTCCTCTCCTGTGATCACTGTCCTCTCCTGTGATGATCACTGTCCTCTCCTGTGATCACTGTCCTCTCCTATGATCACTGTCCTCTCCTGTGATGATCACTGTCCTCTCCTGTGATGATCACTGTCCTCTCCTGTGATGATCACTGTCCTCTCCTGTGATCACTGTCCTCTCCTGTGATCACTGTCCTCTCCTGTGATGATCACTGTCCTCTCCTGTGATCACTGTCCTCTCCTATGATCACTGTCCTCTCCTGTGATGATCACTGTCCTCTCCTGTGATGATCACTGTCCTCTCCTGTGATGATCACTGTCCTCTCCTGTGATTACTGTCCTCTCCTGTGATCACTGTCCTCTCCTGTGATCACTGTCCTCTCCTGTGATGATCACTGTCCTCTCCTATGATTACTGTCCTCTCCTGTGATCACTGTCCTCTCCTGTGATCACTGTCCTCTCCTGTGATTACTGTCCTCTCCTGTGATCACTGTCCTCTCCTGTGATGATCACTGTCCTCTCCTATGATCACTGTCCTCTCCTGTGATCACTGTCCTCTCCTGTGATCACTGTCCTCTCCTGTGATTACTGTCCTCTCCTGTGATCACTGTCCTCTCCTGTGATCACTGTCCTCTCCTGTGATCACTGTCCTCTCCTGTGATGATCACTGTCCTCTCCTGTGATGATCACTGTCCTCTCCTGTGATGATCACTGTCCTCTCCTGTGATGATCACTGTCCTCTCCTATGATCACTGTCCTCTCCTGTGATGATCACTGTCCTCTCCTGTGATGATCACTGTCCTCTCCTGTGATCACTGTCCTCTCCTGTGATGATCACTGTCCTCTCCTGTGATCACTGTCCTCTCCTGTGATGATCACTGTCCTCTCCTGTGATGATCACTGTCCTCTCCTGTGATGATCACTGTCCTCTCCTGTGATGATCACTGTCCTCTCCTGTGATGATCACACTCTCTGATGATCACTGTCCTCTCCTGTGATGATCACTGTCCTCTCCTGTGATGATCACTGTCCTCTCCTGTGATGATCACTGTCCTCTCCTGTGATGATCACACTCTCTGATGAACACTGTCCTCTCCTGTGATGATCACTGTCCTCTCCTGTGATTACTGTCCTCTCCTGTGATCACTGTCCTCTCCTGTGATGATCACTGTCCTCTCCTGTGATGATCACTGTCCTCTCCTGTGATGATCACACTCTCTGATGATCACTGTCCTCTCCTGTGATGATCACTGTCCTCTCCTGTGATGATCACTGTCCTCTCCTGTGATGATCACTGTCCTCTCCTGTGATGATCACTGTCCTCTCCTGTGATGATCACTGTCCTCTCCTGTGATCACTGTCCTCTCCTGTGATCACTGTCCTCTCCTGTGATGATCACTGTCCTCTCCTGTGATCACTGTCCTCTCCTGTGATGATCACTGTCCTCTCCTGTGATGATCACTGTCCTCTCCTATGATCACTGTCCTCTCCTGTGATGATCACTGTCCTCTCCTATGATCACTGTCCTCTCCTATGATCACTGTCCTCTCCTGTGATGATCACTGTCCTCTCCTGTGATGATCACTGTCCTCTCCTGTGATGATCACTGTCCTCTCCTGTGATCACTGTCCTCTCCTGTGATGATCACTGTCCTCTCCTGTGATCACTGTCCTCTCCTGTGATGATCACTGTCCTCTCCTGTGATGATCACTGTCCTCTCCTGTGATCACTGTCCTCTCCTATGATTACTGTCCTCTCCTGTGATCACTGTCCTCTCCTGTGATTACTGTCCTCTCCTGTGATTACTGTCCTCTCCTGTGATCACTGTCCCTCTCCTGTGATGATCACTGTCCTCTCCTGTGATGATCACTGTCCTCTCCTGTGATGATCACTGTCCTCTCCTGTGATGATCACTGTCCTCTCCTGTGATGATCACTGTCCTCTCCTGTGATGATCACTGTCCTCTCCTGTGATGATCACTGTCCTCTCCTGTGATCACTGTCCTCTCCTGTGATGATCACTGTCCTCTCCTGTGATTACTGTCCTCTACTGTGATCACTGTCCTCTCCTGTGATCACTGTCCTCTCCTGTGATCACTGTCCTCTCCTGTGATCACTGTCCTCTCCTGTGATCACTGTCCTCTCCTGTGATGATCACTGTCCTCTCCTGTGATCACTGTCCTCTCCTGTGATCACTGTCCTCTCCTGTGATTACTGTCCTCTCCTGTGATCACTGTCCTCTCCTATGATCACTGTCCTCTCCTGTGATGATCACTGTCCTCTCCTGTGATGATCACTGTCCTCTCCTGTGATGATCACTGTCCTCTCCTGTGATCACTGTCCTCTCCTGTGATTACTGTCCTCTCCTATGATCACTGTCCTCTCCTGTGATGATCACTGTCCTCTCCTGTGATGATCACTGTCCTCTCCTGTGATCACTGTCCTCTCCTGTGATGATCACTGTCCTCTCCTATGATTACTGTCCTCTCCTGTGATCACTGTCCTCTCCTGTGATCACTGTCCTCTCCTGTGATCACTGTCCTCTCCTGTGATCACTGTCCTCTCCTGTGATCACTGTCCTCTCCTGTGATCACTGTCCTCTCCTGTGATCACTGTCCTCTCCTGTGATGATCACTGTCCTCTCCTGTGATGATCACTGTCCTCTCCTGTGATGATCACTGTCCTCTCCTGTGATGATCACACTCTCTGATGATCACTGTCCTCTCCTGTGATCACTGTCCTCTCCTGTGATGATCACTGTCCTCTCCTGTGATGATCACTGTCCTCTCCTATGATCACTGTCCTCTCCTGTGATGATCACACTCTCTGATGATCACTGTCCTCTCCTATGATCACTGTCCTCTCCTATGATCACTGTCCTCTCCTGTGATGATCACTGTCCTCTCCTGTGATGATCACTGTCCTCTCCTGTGATGATCACTGTCCTCTCCTATGATTACTGTCCTCTCCTGTGATCACTGTCCTCTCCTGTGATGATCACTGTCCTCTCCTGTGATGATCACACTCTCTGATGATCACTGTCCTCTCCTGTGATGATCACTGTCCTCTCCTGTGATGATCACTGTCCTCTCCTGTGATGATCACTGTCCTCTCCTGTGATGATCACTGTCCTCTCCTATGATTACTGTCCTCTCCTGTGATGATCACTGTCCTCTCCTGTGATCACTGTCCTCTCCTGTGATCACTGTCCTCTCCTGTGATGATCACTGTCCTCTCCTGTGATCACTGTCCTCTCCTGTGATGATCACTGTCCTCTCCTGTGATGATCACTGTCCTCTCCTGTGATGATCACTGTCCTCTCCTGTGATCACTGTCCTCTCCTGTGATCACTGTCCTCTCCTGTGATCACTGTCCTCTCCTGTGATGATCACTGTCCTCTCCTGTGATGATCACTGTCCTCTCCTGTGATTACTGTCCTCTCCTGTGATCACTGTCCTCTCCTGTGATGATCACTGTCCTCTCCTGTGATGATCACTGTCCTCTCCTGTGATGATCACTGTCCTCTCCTGTGATCACTGTCCTCTCCTGTGATGATCACTGTCCTCTCCTGTGATCACTGTCCTCTCCTGTGATCACTGTCCTCTCCTGTGATGATCACTGTCCTCTCCTGTGATGATCACTGTCCTCTCCTGTGATCACTGTCCTCTCCTGTGATTACTGTCCTCTCCTGTGATTACTGTCCTCTCCTGTGATCACTGTCCTCTCCTGTGATGATCACTGTCCTCTCCTGTGATGATCACTGTCCTCTCCTGTGATGATCACTGTCCTCTCCTGTGATGATCACTGTCCTCTCCTGTGATGATCACTGTCCTCTCCTGTGATGATCACTGTCCTCTCCTGTGATGATCACTGTCCTCTCCTGTGATGATCACTGTCCTCTCCTGTGATGATCACTGTCCTCTCCTGTGATGATCACTGTCCTCTCCTGTGATGATCACTGTCCTCTCCTGTGATGATCACTGTCCTCTCCTGTGATGATCACTGTCCTCTCCTGTGATCACTGTCCTCTCCTATGATCACTGTCCTCTCCTATGATCACTGTCCTCTCCTGTGATGATCACTGTCCTCTCCTGTGATGATCACTGTCCTCTCCTGTGATCACTGTCCTCTCCTGTGATGATCACTGTCCTCTCCTGTGATGATCACTGTCCTCTCCTGTGATGATCACTGTCCTCTCCTATGATCACTGTCCTCTCCTATGATCACTGTCCTCTCCTGATGATCACTGTCCTCTCCTGTGATGATCACTGTCCTCTCCTGTGATGATCACTGTCCTCTCCTGTGATGATCACTGTCCTCTCCTGTGATGATCACTGTCCTCTCCTGATGATCACTGTCCTCTCCTGATGATCACTGTCCTCTCCTATGATCACTGTCCTCTCCTGTGATGATCACTGTCCTCTCCTGTGATGATCACTGTCCTCTCCTGTGATCACTGTCCTCTCCTGTGATGATCACTGTCCTCTCCTGTGATGATCACTGTCCTCTCCTGTGATCACTGTCCTCTCCTGTGATGATCACTGTCCTCTCCTGTGATCACTGTCCTCTCCTGTGATTACTGTCCTCTCCTATGATTACTGTCCTCTCCTGTGATCACTGTCCTCTCCTGTGATGATCACTGTCCTCTCCTGTGATGATCACTGTCCTCTCCTGTGATCACTGTCCTCTCCTATGATTACTGTCCTCTCCTGTGATCACTGTCCTCTCCTGTGATGATCACTGTCCTCTCCTGTGATGATCACTGTCCTCTCCTGTGATGATCACTGTCCTCTCCTGTGATGATCACTGTCCTCTCCTGTGATCACTGTCCTCTCCTGTGATCACTGTCCTCTCCTATGATTACTGTCCTCTCCTGTGATTACTGTCCTCTCCTGTGATCACTGTCCTCTCCTGTGATCACTGTCCTCTCCTGTGATCACTGTCCTCTCCTGTGATTACTGTCCTCTCCTGTGATTACTGTCCTCTCCTATGATTACTGTCCTCTCCTGTGATCACTGTCCTCTCCTGTGATTACTGTCCTCTCCTATGATTACTGTCCTCTCCTGTGATGATCACTGTCCTCTCCTGTGATGATCACTGTCCTCTCCTATGATCACTGTCCTCTCCTGTGATTACTGTCCTCTCCTGTGATGATCACTGTCCTCTCCTGTGATCACTGTCCTCTCCTGTGATCACTGTCCTCTCCTGTGATGATCACTGTCCTCTCCTGTGATTACTGTCCTCTCCTGTGATTACTGTCCTCTCCTGTGATCACTGTCCTCTCCTGTGATGATCACTGTCCTCTCCTGTGATCACTGTCCTCTCCTGTGATTACTGTCCTCTCCTATGATTACTGTCCTCTCCTGTGATCACTGTCCTCTCCTGGTGATCACTGTCCTCTCCTATGATCACTGTCCTCTCCTGTGATTACTGTCCTCTCCTGTGATCACTGTCCTCTCCTGTGATCACTGTCCTCTCCTGTGATTACTGTCCTCTCCTGTGATGATCACTGTCCTCTCCTGTGATCACTGTCCTCTCCTGTGATCACTGTCCTCTCCTGTGATCACTGTCCTCTCCTGTGATTACTGTCCTCTCCTGTGATTACTGTCCTCTCCTGTGATCACTGTCCTCTCCTGTGATCACTGTCCTCTCCTGTGATCACTGTCCTCTCCTGTGATGATCACTGTCCTCTCCTGTGATCACTGTCCTCTCCTGTGATGATCACTGTCCTCTCCTGTGATTACTGTCCTCTCCTGTGATTACTGTCCTCTCCTGTGATTACTGTCCTCTCCTGTGATCACTGTCCTCTCCTGTGATGATCACTGTCCTCTCCTGTGATCACTGTCCTCTCCTGTGATGATCACTGTCCTCTCCTGTGATCACTGTCCTCTCCTGTGATCACTGTCCTCTCCTGTGATCACTGTCCTCTCCTGTGATGATCACTGTCCTCTCCTGTGATCACTGTCCTCTCCTGTGATGATCACTGTCCTCTCCTGTGATCACTGTCCTCTCCTGTGATCACTGTCCTCTCCTGTGATGATCACTGTCCTCTCCTGTGATTACTGTCCTCTCCTGTGATCACTGTCCTCTCCTGTGATGATTACTGTCCTCTCCTGTGATGATCACTGTCCTCTCCTGTGATTACTGTCCTCTCCTGTGATCACTGTCCTCTCCTGTGATCACTGTCCTCTCCTGTGATCACTGTCCTCTCCTGTGATCACTGTCCTCTCCTGTGATGATCACTGTCCTCTCCTGTGATCACTGTCCTCTCCTGTGATCACTGTCCTCTCCTGTGATGATCACTGTCCTCTCCTGTGATTACTGTCCTCTCCTGTGATCACTGTCCTCTCCTGTGATGATTACTGTCCTCTCCTGTGATGATCACTGTCCTCTCCTGTGATCACTGTCCTCTCCTATGATCACTGTCCTCTCCTGTGATCACTGTCCTCTCCTGTGATCACTGTCCTCTCCTGTGATCACTGTCCTCTCCTGTGATCACTGTCCTCTCCTATGATCACTGTCCTCTCCTGTGATTACTGTCCTCTCCTGTGATGATCACTGTCCTCTCCTGTGATCACTGTCCTCTCCTGTGATTACTGTCCTCTCCTGTGATCACTGTCCTCTCCTGTGATGATTACTGTCCTCTCCTGTGATCACTGTCCTCTCCTGTGATCACTGTCCTCTCCTGTGATTACTGTCCTCTCCTGTGATGATCACTGTCCTCTCCTGTGATCACTGTCCTCTCCTGTGATCACTGTCCTCTCCTGTGATGATCACTGTCCTCTCCTGTGATTACTGTCCTCTCCTATGATCACTGTCCTCTCCTGTGATTACTGTCCTCTCCTGTGATGATCACCTGTGATCACTGTCCTCTCCTGTGATCACTGTCCTCTCCTGTGACCTCTCCTGTGATTACTGTCCTCTCCTCTGTGATCACTGTCCTCTCCTGTGATCACTGTCCTCTCCTGTGATGATCACTGTCCTCTCCTGTGATTACTGTCCTCTCCTGTGATCACTGTCCTCTCCTGTGATGATCACTGTCCTCTCCTGTGATCACTGTCCTCTCCTGTGATCACTGTCCTCTCCTGTGCTGCTCTCCTGTGATTACTGTCCTCTCCTGTGATCACTGTCCTCTCCTGTGATCACTGTCCTCTCCTGTGATCACTGTCCTCTCCTGTGATTACTGTCCTCTCCTGTGATTACTGTCCTCTCCTGTGATCACTGTCCTCTCCTGTGATTACTGTCCTCTCCTGTGATCACTGTCCTCTCCTATGATCACTGTCCTCTCCTATGATCACTGTCCTCTCCTGTGATGATCACTGTCCTCTCCTGTGATCACTGTCCTCTCCTATGATCACTGTCCTCTCCTGTGATTACTGTCCTCTCCTGTGATCACTGTCCTCTCCTGTGATTACTGTCCTCTCCTGTGATCACTGTCCTCTCCTGTGATCACTGTCCTCTCCTGTGATCACTGTCCTCTCCTGTGATTACTGTCCTCTCCTGTGATCACTGTCCTCTCCTGTGATTACTGTCCTCTCCTGTGATCACTGTCCTCTCCTGTGATCACTGTCCTCTCCTGTGATTACTGTCCTCTCCTGTGATCACTGTCCTCTCCTGTGATCACTGTCCTCTCCTGTGATCACTGTCCTCTCCTGTGATTACTGTCCTCTCCTGTGATTACTGTCCTCTCCTGTGATGACACTGTCCTCTCCTGTGTGATCACTGTCCTCTCCTGTGATCACTGTCCTCTCCTGTGATCACTGTCCTCTCCTGTGATCACTGTCCTCTCCTGTGATCACTGTCCTCTCCTGTGATGATCACTGTCCTCTCCTGTGATCACTGTCCTCTCCTGTGATCACTGTCCTCTCCTGTGATGATCACTGTCCTCTCCTGTGATCACTGTCCTCTCCTGTGATCACTGTCCTCTCCTGTGATCACTGTCCTCTCCTGTGATGATCACTGTCCTCTCCTGTGATCACTGTCCTCTCCTGTGATGATCACTGTCCTCTCCTGTGATCACTGTCCTCTCCTGTGATGATCACTGTCCTCTCCTGTGATCACTGTCCTCTCCTGTGATGATCACTGTCCTCTCCTGTGATTACTGTCCTCTCCTGTGATGATCACTGTCCTCTCCTGTGATCACTGTCCTCTCCTGTGATGATCACTGTCCTCTCCTGTGATGATCACTGTCCTCTCCTGTGATCACTGTCCTCTCCTGTGATGATCACTGTCCTCTCCTGTGATTACTGTCCTCTCCTGTGATTACTGTCCTCTCCTGTGATGATCACTGTCCTCTCCTGTGATGATCACTGTCCTCTCCTGTGATCACTGTCCTCTCCTGTGATCACTGTCCTCTCCTGTGATTACTGTCCTCTCCTGTGATCACTGTCCTCTCCTGTGATCACTGTCCTCTCCTGTGATGATCACTGTCCTCTCCTATGATCACTGTCCTCTCCTGATGATCACTGTCCTCTCCTATGATTACTGTCCTCTCCTGTGATCACTGTCCTCTCCTGTGATCACTGTCCTCTCCTGTGATGATCACTGTCCTCTCCTATGATTACTGTCCTCTCCTGTGATCACTGTCCTCTCCTATGATTACTGTCCTCTCCTGTGATTACTGTCCTCTCCTGTGATCACTGTCCTCTCCTATGATTACTGTCCTCTCCTATGATTACTGTCCTCTCCTATGATCACTGTCCTCTCCTATGATTACTGTCCTCTCCTGTGATGATCACTGTCCTCTCCTGTGATGATCACTGTCCTCTCCTGTGATCACTGTCCTCTCCTGTGTGATCACTGTCCTCTCCTATGATTACTGTCCTCTCCTATGATTACTGTCCTCTCCTGTGATTACTGTCCTCTCCTGTGATTACTGTCCTCTCCTGTGATCACTGTCCTCTCCTGTGATCACTGTCCTCTCCTGTGATCACTGTCCTCTCCTGTGATGATCACTGTCCTCTCCTGTGATCACTGTCCTCTCCTGTGATTACTGTCCTCTCCTGTGATCACTGTCCTCTCCTGTGATTACTGTCCTCTCCTGTGATTACTGTCCTCTCCTGTGATGATCACTGTCCTCTCCTGTGATCACTGTCCTCTCCTGTGATCACTGTCCTCTCCTGTGATGATCACTGTCCTCTCCTGTGATCACTGTCCTCTCCTGTGATCACTGTCCTCTCCTGTGATCACTGTCCTCCGCTGTGATCACTGTCCTCTCCTGTGATCACTGTCCTCTCCTGTGATCACTGTCCTCTCCTGTGATGATCACTGTCCTCTCCTGTGATCACTGTCCTCTCCTGTGATGATCACTGTCCTCTCCTGTGATGATCACACTCTCTGATGATCACTGTCCCTCTCCTGTGATGATCACTGTCCTCTCCTGTGATGATCACTGTCCTCTCCTGTGATCACTGTCCTCTCCTATGATTACTGTCCTCTCCTATGATGATCACTGTCCTCTCCTGTGATGATCACTGTCCTCTCCTGTGATCACTGTCCTCTCCTGTGATGATCACTGTCCTCTCCTGTGATCACTGTCCTCTCCTGTGATTACTGTCCTCTCCTGTGATGATCACTGTCCTCTCCTGTGATTACTGTCCTCTCCTATGATTACTGTCCTCTCCTGTGATCACTGTCCTCTCCTATGATTACTGTCCTCTCCTGTGATTACTGTCCTCTCCTGTGATGATCACTGTCCTCTCCTGTGATCACTGTCCTCTCCTGTGATCACTGTCCTCTCCTGTGATCACTGTCCTCTCCTGTGATCACTGTCCTCTCCTGTGATGATCACTGTCCTCTCCTGTGATGATCACTGTCCTCTCCTGTGATCACTGTCCTCTCCTGTGATCACTGTCCTCTCCTGTGATGATCACTGTCCTCTCCTGTGATCACTGTCCTCTCCTGTGATCACTGTCCTCTCCTGTGATGATCACTGTCCTCTCCTGTGATCACTGTCCTCTCCTGTGATCACTGTCCTCTCCTGTGATCACTGTCCTCTCCTGTGATCACTGTCCTCTCCTGTGATCACTGTCCTCTCCTGTGATCACTGTCCTCTCCTGTGATGATCACTGTCCTCTCCTGTGATTACTGTCCTCTCCTGTGATCACTGTCCTCTCCTGTGATCACTGTCCTCTCCTGTGATCACTGTCCTCTCCTGTGATTACTGTCCTCTCCTGTGATCACTGTCCTCCTCCTGTGATCACTGTCCTCTCCTGTGATGATCACTGTCCTCTCCTGTGATCACTGTCCTCTCCTGTGATTACTGTCCTCTCCTGTGATGATCACTGTCCTCTCCTGTGATGATCACTGTCCTCTCCTGTGATCACTGTCCTCTCCTGTGATGATCACTGTCCTCTCCTGTGATCACTGTCCTCTCCTGTGATTAATGTCCTCTCCTGTGATGATCACTGTCCTCTCCTGTGATTACTGTCCTCTCCTATGATTACTGTCCTCTCCTGTGATCACTGTCCTCTCCTATGATTACTGTCCTCTCCTGTGATTACTGTCCTCTCCTGTGATGATCACTGTCCTCTCCTGTGATTACTGTCCTCTCCTGTGATCACTGTCCTCTCCTGTGATCACTGTCCTCTCCTGTGATCACTGTCCTCTCCTGTGATCACTGTCCTCTCCTATGATCACTGTCCTCTCCTGTGATTACTGTCCTCTCCTGTGATGATCACTGTCCTCTCCTGTGATCACTGTCCTCTCCTGTGATGATCACTGTCCTCTCCTGTGATCACTGTCCTCTCCTGTGATCACTGTCCTCTCCTGTGATCACTGTCCTCTCCTGTGATCACTGTCCTCTCCTGTGATTACTGTCCTCTCCTGTGATCACTGTCCTCTCCTGTGATCACTGTCCTCTCCTGTGATTACTGTCCTCTCCTGTGATCACTGTCCTCTCCTGTGATTACTGTCCTCTCCTGTGATCACTGTCCTCTCCTGTGATTACTGTCCTCTCCTGTGATCACTGTCCTCTCCTATGATCACTGTCCTCTCCTGTGATTACTGTCCTCTCCTGTGATCACTGTCCTCTCCTATGATCACTGTCCTCTCCTGTGATTACTGTCCTCTCCTGTGATGAACACTGTCCTCTCCTGTGATCACTGTCCTCTCCTGTGATGATCACTGTCCTCTCCTGTGATCACTGTCCTCTCCTGTGATGATCACTGTCCTCTCCTGTGATGATCACTGTCCTCTCCTGTGATGATCACTGTCCTCTCCTGTGATCACTGTCCTCTCCTATGATGATCACTGTCCTCTCCTGTGATGATCACTGTCCTCTCCTGTGATCACTGTCCTCTCCTGTGATTACTGTCCTCTACTGTGATCACTGTCCTCTCCTGTGATCACTGTCCTCTCCTGTGATGATCACTGTCCTCTCCTGTGATCACTGTCCTCTCCTGTGATGATCACTGTCCTCTCCTGTGATCACTGTCCTCTCCTGTGATCACTGTCCTCTCCTGTGATGATCACTGTCCTCTCCTGTGATCACTGTCCTCTCCTGTGATTACTGTCCTCTCCTGTGATGATCACTGTCCTCTCCTGTGAATACTGTCCTCTCCTGTGATTACTGTCCTCTCCTATGATGATCACTGTCCTCTCCTGTGATGATCACTGTCCTCTCCTGTGATCACTGTCCTCTCCTATGATTACTGTCCTCTCCTGTGATGATCACTGTCCTCTCCTGTGATCACTGTCCTCTCCTGTGATCACTGTCCTCTCCTGTGATCACTGTCCTCTCCTATGATCACTGTCCTCTCCTGTGATGATCACTGTCCTCTCCTGTGATGATCACTGTCCTCTCCTGTGATGATCACTGTCCTCTCCTGTGATCACTGTCCTCTCCTGTGTTGATCACTGTCCTCTCCTGTGATGATCACTGTCCTCTCCTGTGATGATCACTGTCCTCTCCTGTGATGATCACTGTCCTCTCCTGTGATGATCACTGTCCTCTCCTGTGATTACTGTCCTCTCCTGTGATCACTGTCCTCTCCTGTGATGATCACTGTCCTCTCCTGTGATGATCACTGTCCTCTCCTGTGATCACTGTCCTCTCCTGTGATGATTACTGTCCTCTCCTGTGATTACTGTCCTCTCCTGTGATCACTGTCCTCTCCTGTGATCACTGTCCTCTCCTATGATTACTGTCCTCTCCTGTGATCACTGTCCTCTCCTATGATTACTGTCCTCTCCTGTGATCACTGTCCTCTCCTGTGATGATCACTGTCCTCTCCTGTGATCACTGTCCTCTCCTGTGATTACTGTCCTCTCCTGTGATCACTGTCCTCTCCTGTGATTACTGTCCTCTCCTGTGATGATCACTGTCCTCTCCTGTGATCACTGTCCTCTCCTGTGATCACTGTCCTCTCCTGTGATCACTGTCCTCTCCTGTGATTACTGTCCTCTACTGTGATCACTGTCCTCTCCTGTGATCACTGTCCTCTCCTGTGATGATCACTGTCCTCTCCTGTGATCACTGTCCTCTCCTGTGATGATCACTGTCCTCTCCTGTGATGATCACTGTCCTCTCCTGTGATCACTGTCCTCTCCTGTGATGATCACTGTCCTCTCCTGTGATGATCACTGTCCTCTCCTGTGATCACTGTCCTCTCCTGTGATCACTGTCCTCTCCTGTGATCACTGTCCTCTCCTGTGATGATCACTGTCCTCTCCTGTGATCACTGTCCTCTCCTGTGATGATCACTGTCCTCTCCTGTGATTACTGTCCTCTCCTGTGATTACTGTCCTCTCCTATGATGATCACTGTCCTCTCCTGTGATCACTGTCCTCTCCTATGATTACTGTCCTCTCCTGTGATGATCACTGTCCTCTCCTGTGATCACTGTCCTCTCCTATGATTACTGTCCTCTCCTGTGATGATCACTGTCCTCTCCTGTGATGATCACTGTCCTCATCCTGTGATTACTGTCCTCTCCTGTGATCACTGTCCTCTCCTGTGATGATCACTGTCCTCTCCTGTGATTACTGTCCTCTCCTGTGATGATCACTGTCCTCTCCTATGATTACTGTCCTCTCCTGTGATTACTGTCCTCTCCTGTGATCACTGTCCTCTCCTGTGATCACTGTCCTCTCCTATGATTACTGTCCTCTCCTGTGATCACTGTCCTCTCCTATGATTACTGTCCTCTCCTGTGATCACTGTCCTCTCCTGTGATGATCACTGTCCTCTCCTGTGATCACTGTCCTCTCCTGTGATTACTGTCCTCTCCTGTGATCACTGTCCTCTCCTGTGATTACTGTCCTCTCCTATGATGATCACTGTCCTCTCCTGTGATCACTGTCCTCTCCTATGATTACTGTCCTCTCCTGTGATGATCACTGTCCTCTCCTGTGATCACTGTCCTCTCCTGTGATTACTGTCCTCTCCTGTGATGATCACTGTCCTCTCCTGTGATCACTGTCCTCTCCTGTGATCACTGTCCTCTCCTGTGATCACTGTCCTCTCCTGTGATCACTGTCCTCTCCTGTGATCACTGTCCTCTCCTGTGATCACTGTCCTCTCCTGTGATGATCACTGTCCTCTCCTGTGATGATCACTGTCCTCTCCTGTGATCACTGTCCTCTCCTGTGATCACTGTCCTCTCCTGTGATCACTGTCCTCTCCTGTGATCACTGTCCTCTCCTGTGATCACTGTCCTCTCCTGTGATCACTGTCCTCTCCTGTGATCACTGTCCTCTCCTGTGATGATCACACTCTCTGATGATCACTGTCCTCTCCTGTGATGATCACTGTCCTCTCCTGTGATCACTGTCCTCTCCTGTGATCACTGTCCTCTCCTGTGATGATCACACTCTCTGATGATCACTGTCCTCTCCTGTGATGATCACTGTCCTCTCCTGTGATCACTGTCCTCTCCTGTGATCACTGTCCTCTCCTGTGATCACTGTCCTCTCCTGTGATGATCACACTCTCTGATGATCACTGTCCTCTCCTGTGATGATCACTGTCCTCTCCTGTGATGATCACTGTCCTCTCCTGTGATCACTGTCCTCTCCTGTGATTACTGTCCTCTCCTGTGATGATCACTGTCCTCTCCTGTGATTACTGTCCTCTCCTATGATTACTGTCCTCTCCTGTGATCACTGTCCTCTCCTATGATTACTGTCCTCTCCTGTGATTACTGTCCTCTCCTGTGATGATCACTGTCCTCTCCTGTGATTACTGTCCTCTCCTGTGATCACTGTCCTCTCCTGTGATCACTGTCCTCTCCTGTGATCACTGTCCTCTCCTGTGATCACTGTCCTCTCCTGTGATCACTGTCCTCTACTGTGATCACTGTCCTCTCCTGTGATTACTGTCCTCTCCTGTGATGATCACTGTCCTCTCCTGTGATCACTGTCCTCTCCTGTGATTACTGTCCTCTCCTGTGATGATCACTGTCCTCTCCTGTGATCACTGTCCTCTCCTGTGATCACTGTCCTCTCCTATGATCACTGTCCTCTCCTATGATCACTGTCCTCTCCTGTGATCACTGTCCTCTCCTGTGATGATCACTGTCCTCTCCTGTGATCACTGTCCTCTCCTGTGATGATCACTGTCCTCTCCTGTGATCACTGTCCTCTCCTGTGATCACTGTCCTCTCCTGTGATCACTGTCCTCTCCTGTGATCACTGTCCTCTCCTGTGATTACTGTCCTCTCCTGTGATCACTGTCCTCTCCTGTGATCACTGTCCTCTCCTGTGATTACTGTCCTCTCCTGTGATCACTGTCCTCTCCTATGATCACTGTCCTCTCCTGTGATTACTGTCCTCTCCTGTGATCACTGTCCTCTCCTATGATCACTGTCCTCTCCTGTGATCACTGTCCTCTCCTGTGATTACTGTCCTCTCCTGTGATCACTGTCCTCTCCTGTGATTACTGTCCTCTCCTGTGATCACTGTCCTCTCCTGTGATTACTGTCCTCTCCTGTGATGATCACTGTCCTCTCCTGTGATTACTGTCCTCTCCTGTGATGAACACTGTCCTCTCCTGTGATCACTGTCCTCTCCTGTGATGATCACTGTCCTCTCCTGTGATCACTGTCCTCTCCTGTGATCACTGTCCTCTCCTGTGATGATCACTGTCCTCTCCTGTGATTACTGTCCTCTCCTGTGATGAACACTGTCCTCTCCTGTGATCACTGTCCTCTCCTGTGATGATCACTGTCCTCTCCTGTGATCACTGTCCTCTCCTGTGATTACTGTCCTCTCCTGTGATGATCACTGTCCTCTCCTGTGATGATCACTGTCCTCTCCTATGATGATCACTGTCCTCTCCTGTGATGATCACTGTCCTCTCCTGTGATCACTGTCCTCTCCTGTGATTACTGTCCTCTACTGTGATCACTGTCCTCTCCTGTGATCACTGTCCTCTCCTGTGATGATCACTGTCCTCTCCTGTGATCACTGTCCTCTCCTGTGATGATCACTGTCCTCTCCTGTGATCACTGTCCTCTCCTGTGATCACTGTCCTCTCCTGTGATCACTGTCCTCTCCTGTGATGATCACTGTCCTCTCCTGTGATCACTGTCCTCTCCTGTGATTACTGTCCTCTCCTGTGATGATCACTGTCCTCTCCTGTGATCACTGTCCTCTCCTATGATGATCACTGTCCTCTCCTGTGATGATCACTGTCCTCTCCTGTGATCACTGTCCTCTCCTATGATTACTGTCCTCTCCTGTGATGATCACTGTCCTCTCCTGTGATCACTGTCCTCTCCTGTGATTACTGTCCTCTCCTGTGATGATCACTGTCCTCTCCTGTGATGATCACTGTCCTCTCCTGTGATGATCACTGTCCTCTCCTGTGATGATCACTGTCCTCTCCTATGATGATCACTGTCCTCTCCTGTGATCACTGTCCTCTCCTGTGATGATCACTGTCCTCTCCTGTGATCACTGTCCTCTCCTGTGATCACTGTCCTCTCCTGTGATGATCACTGTCCTCTCCTGTGATCACTGTCCTCTCCTGTGATTACTGTCCTCTCCTGTGATGATCACTGTCCTCTCCTGTGATGATCACTGTCCTCTCCTGTGATTACTGTCCTCTCCTGTGATTACTGTCCTCTCCTATGATGATCACTGTCCTCTCCTGTGATGATCACTGTCCTCTCCTGTGATCACTGTCCTCTCCTATGATTACTGTCCTCTCCTGTGATGATCACTGTCCTCTCCTGTGATCACTGTCCTCTCCTGTGATTACTGTCCTCTCCTGTGATCACTGTCCTCTCCTGTGATTACTGTCCTCTCCTGTGATCACTGTCCTCTCCTGTGATGATCACTGTCCTCTCCTGTGATCACTGTCCTCTCCTGTGTTGATCACTGTCCTCTCCTGTGATGATCACTGTCCTCTCCTGTGATGATCACTGTCCTCTCCTGTGATGATCACTGTCCTCTCCTGTGATGATCACTGTCCTCTCCTGTGATTACTGTCCTCTCCTGTGATGATCACTGTCCTCTCCTGTGATGATCACTGTCCTCTCCTGTGATTACTGTCCTCTCCTGTGATCACTGTCCTCTCCTGTGATGATCACTGTCCTCTCCTGTGATGATCACTGTCCTCTCCTGTGATTACTGTGCTCTCCTGTGATGATCACTGTCCTCTCCTGTGATCACTGTCCTCTCCTGTGATGATCACTGTCCTCTCCTGTGATTACTGTGCTCTCCTGTGATGATCACTGTCCTCTCCTGTGATCACTGTCCTCTCCTGTGATGATCACTGTCCTCTCCTGTGATGATCACTGTCCTCTCCTGTGATCACTGTCCTCTCCTATGATTACTGTCCTCTCCTGTGATTACTGTCCTCTCCTGTGATCACTGTCCTCTCCTGTGATGATCACTGTCCTCTCCTGTGATGATCACTGTCCTCTCCTGTGATCACTGTCCTCTCCTATGATCACTGTCCTCTCCTGTGATTACTGTCCTCTCCTGTGATCACTGTCCTCTCCTGTGATGATCACTGTCCTCTCCTGTGATGATCACTGTCCTCTCCTGTGATCACTGTCCTCTCCTATGATCACTGTCCTCTCCTGTGATTACTGTCCTCTCCTATGATCACTGTCCTCTCCTGTGATCACTGTCCTCTCCTGTGATTACTGTCCTCTCCTGTGATCACTGTCCTCTCCTGTGATTACTGTCCTCTCCTGTGATCACTGTCCTCTCCTGTGATCACTGTCCTCTCCTGTGATTACTGTCCTCTCCTGTGATCACTGTCCTCTCCTGTGATTACTGTCCTCTCCTGTGATCACTGTCCTCTCCTGTGATGATCACTGTCCTCTCCTGTGATCACTGTCCTCTCCTGTGTTGATCACTGTCCTCTCCTGTGATGATCACTGTCCTCTCCTGTGATGATCACTGTCCTCTCCTGTGATGATCACTGTCCTCTCCTGTGATTACTGTCCTCTCCTGTGATGATCACTGTCCTCTCCTGTGATGATCACTGTCCTCTCCTGTGATTACTGTCCTCTCCTGTGATTACTGTCCTCTCCTGTGATCACTGTCCTCTCCTGTGATGATCACTGTCCTCTCCTGTGATGATCACTGTCCTCTCCTGTGATCACTGTCCTCTCCTATGATCACTGTCCTCTCCTGTGATGATCACTGTCCTCTCCTGTGATTACTGTGCTCTCCTGTGATGATCACTGTCCTCTCCTGTGATCACTGTCCTCTCCTATGATTACTGTCCTCTCCTGTGATGATCACTGTCCTCTCCTGTGATCACTGTCCTCTCCTGTGATTACTGTCCTCTCCTATGATGATCACTGTCCTCTCCTGTGATGATCACTGTCCTCTACTGTGATCACTGTCCTCTCCTATGATCACTGTCCTCTCCTGTGATTACTGTCCTCTACTGTGATCACTGTCCTCTCCTATGATCACTGTCCTCTCCTGTGATTACTGTCCTCTCCTATGATCACTGTCCTCTCCTGTGATTACTGTCCTCTCCTGTGATCACTGTCCTCTCCTATGATCACTGTCCTCTCCTGTGATTACTGTCCTCTACTGTGATCACTGTCCTCTCCTATGATCACTGTCCTCTCCTGTGATTACTGTCCTCTCCTGTGATCACTGTCCTCTCCTGTGATCACTGTCCTCTCCTGTGATGATCACTGTCCTCTCCTGTGATGATCACTGTCCTCTCCTGTGATGATCACTGTCCTCTCCTGTGATGATCACTGTCCTCTCCTGTGATGATCACTGTCCTCTCCTGTGATCACTGTCCTCTCCTGTGATCACTGTCCTCTCCTGTGATTACTGTCCTCTCCTGTGATTACTGTCCTCTCCTGTGATGATCACTGTCCTCTCCTGTGATCACTGTCCTCTCCTGTGATCACTGTCCTCTCCTGTGATCACTGTCCTCTCCTGTGATGATCACTGTCCTCTCCTGTGATCACTGTCCTCTCCTGTGATGATCACTGTCCTCTCCTGTGATGATCACTGTCCTCTCCTGTGATCACTGTCCTCTCCTGTGATCACTGTCCTCTCCTGTGATGATCACTGTCCTCTCCTGTGATCACTGTCCTCTCCTGTGATCACTGTCCTCTCCTGTGATTACTGTCCTCTCCTGTGATCACTGTCCTCTCCTGTGATCACTGTCCTCTCCTGTGATCACTGTCCTCTCCTGTGATCACTGTCCTCTCCTGTGATCACTGTCCTCTCCTGTGATCACTGTCCTCTCCTGTGATCACTGTCCTCTCCTGTGATTACTGTCCTCTCCTGTGATCACTGTCCTCTCCTGTGATCACTGTCCTCTCCTGTGATCACTGTCCTCTCCTGTGATGATCACTGTCCTCTCCTGTGATGATCACACTCTCTGATGATCACTGTCCTCTCCTGTGATGATCACTGTCCTCTCCTGTGATGATCACTGTCCTCTCCTGTGATCACTGTCCTCTCCTGTGATCACTGTCCTCTCCTATGATTACTGTCCTCTCCTGTGATGATCACTGTCCTCTCCTGTGATGATCACTGTCCTCTCCTGTGATCACTGTCCTCTCCTGTGATGATCACTGTCCTCTCCTGTGATGATCACTGTCCTCTCCTGTGATGATCACTGTCCTCTCCTGTGATTACTGTCCTCTCCTGTGATTACTGTCCTCTCCTGTGATGATCACTGTCCTCTCCTGTGATTACTGTCCTCTCCTGTGATCACTGTCCTCTCCTGTGATTACTGTCCTCTCCTGTGATCACTGTCCTCTCCTATGATTACTGTCCTCTCCTGTGATCACTGTCCTCTCCTGTGATTACTGTCCTCTCCTGTGATCACTGTCCTCTCCTATGATTACTGTCCTCTCCTGTGATCACTGTCCTCTCCTGTGATCACTGTCCTCTCCTATGATTACTGTCCTCTCCTGTGATTACTGTCCTCTCCTGTGATGATCACTGTCCTCTCCTGTGATTACTGTCCTCTCCTGTGATCACTGTCCTCTCCTGTGATCACTGTCCTCTCCTGTGATCACTGTCCTCTCCTGTGATTACTGTCCTCTACTGTGATCACTGTCCTCTCCTGTGATTACTGTCCTCTCCTGTGATGATCACTGTCCTCTCCTGTGATCACTGTCCTCTCCTGTGATTACTGTCCTCTCCTGTGATCACTGTCCTCTCCTGTGATCACTGTCCTCTCCTATGATCACTGTCCTCTCCTATGATCACTGTCCTCTCCTGTGATTACTGTCCTCTCCTGTGATTACTGTCCTCTCCTGTGATGATCACTGTCCTCTCCTGTGATCACTGTCCTCTCCTGTGATCACTGTCCTCTCCTGTGATGATCACTGTCCTCTCCTGTGATCACTGTCCTCTCCTGTGATTACTGTCCTCTCCTGTGATCACTGTCCTCTCCTGTGATCACTGTCCTCTCCTATGATCACTGTCCTCTCCTGTGATTACTGTCCTCTCCTGTGATCACTGTCCTCTCCTGTGATGATCACTGTCCTCTCCTGTGATCACTGTCCTCTCCTGTGATCACTGTCCTCTCCTGTGATCACTGTCCTCTCCTGTGATCACTGTCCTCTCCTGTGATTACTGTCCTCTCCTGTGATGAACACTGTCCTCTCCTGTGATCACTGTCCTCTCCTGTGATGATCACTGTCCTCTCCTGTGATGATCACTGTCCTCTCCTGTGATCACTGTCCTCTCCTGTGATGATCACTGTCCTCTCCTATGATGATCACTGTCCTCTCCTGTGATGATCACTGTCCTCTCCTGTGATGATCACTGTCCTCTCCTGTGATCACTGTCCTCTCCTGTGATCACTGTCCTCTCCTGTGATCACTGTCCTCTCCTGTGATGATCACTGTCCTCTCCTGTGATCACTGTCCTCTCCTGTGATGATCACTGTCCTCTCCTGTGATTACTGTCCTCTCCTGTGATTACTGTCCTCTCCTATGATGATCACTGTCCTCTCCTGTGATGATCACTGTCCTCTCCTGTGATCACTGTCCTCTCCTATGATTACTGTCCTCTCCTGTGATGATCACTGTCCTCTCCTGTGATCACTGTCCTCTCCTATGATTACTGTCCTCTCCTGTGATGATCACTGTCCTCTCCTGTGATCACTGTCCTCTCCTGTGATTACTGTCCTCTCCTGTGATCACTGTCCTCTCCTGTGATTACTGTCCTCTCCTGTGATGATCACTGTCCTCTCCTGTGATGATCACTGTCCTCTCCTGTGATCCCTGTCCTCTCCTGTGATGATCACTGTCCTCTCCTGTGATCACTGTCCTCTCCTGTGATCACTGTCCTCTCCTGTGATCACTGTCCTCTCCTGTGATCACTGTCCTCTCCTATGATCACTGTCCTCTACTGTGATCACTGTCCTCTCCTATGATCACTGTCCTCTCCTGTGATTACTGTCCTCTCCTGTGATCACTGTCCTCTCCTGTGATTACTGTCCTCTCCTGTGATCACTGTCCTCTCCTGTGATTACTGTCCTCTACTGTGATCACTGTCCTCTCCTATGATCACTGTCCTCTCCTGTGATCACTGTCCTCTCCTGTGATTACTGTCCTCTACTGTGATCACTGTCCTCTCCTATGATCACTGTCCTCTCCTGTGATTACTGTCCTCTCCTGTGATCACTGTCCTCTCCTGTGATCACTGTCCTCTCCTGTGATGATCACTGTCCTCTCCTGTGATTACTGTCCTCTCCTGTGATCACTGTCCTCTCCTGTGATCACTGTCCTCTACTGTGATCACTGTCCTCTCCTATGATCACTGTCCTCTCCTGTGATCACTGTCCTCTCCTGTGATTACTGTCCTCTCCTATGATCACTGTCCTCTCCTGTGATTACTGTCCTCTCCTGTGATTACTGTCCTCTACTGTGATCACTGTCCTCTCCTATGATCACTGGTCCTCTCCTGTGATCACTGTCCTCTCCTGTGATTACTGTCCTCTCCTGTGATCACTGTCCTCTCCTATGATCACTGTCCTCTCCTGTGATTACTGTCCTCTCCTGTGATTACTGTCCTCTCCTGTGATCACTGTCCTCTCCTGTGATTACTGTCCTCTCCTGTGATCACTGTCCTCTCCTGTGATTACTGTCCTCTACTGTGATCACTGTCCTCTCCTGTGATCACTGTCCTCTCCTGTGATCACTGTCCTCTCCTATGATCACTGTCCTCTCCTGTGATTACTGTCCTCTCCTGTGATCACTGTCCTCTCCTATGATCACTGTCCTCTCCTGTGATTACTGTCCTCTCCTGTGATACTGTCCTCTCCTGTGATCACTGTCCTCTCCTGTGATCACTGTCCTCTCCTGTGATCACTGTCCTCTCCTATGATCACTGTCCTCTCCTGTGATTACTGTCCTCTCCTGTGATCACTGTCCTCTCCTGTGATTACTGTCCTCTCCTGTGATCACTGTCCTCTCCTGTGATTACTGTCCTCTCCTGTGATCACTGTCCTCTCCTGTGATTACTGTCCTCTCCTGTGATCACTGTCCTCTCCTGTGATTACTGTCCTCTCCTGTGATCACTGTCCTCTCCTGTGATGATCACTGTCCTCTCCTATGATCACTGTCCTCTCCTGTGATCACTGTCCTCTCCTGTGATCACTGTCCTCTCCTGTGATCACTGTCCTCTCCTGTGATTACTGTCCTCTCCTGTGATCACTGTCCTCTCCTGTGATCACTGTCCTCTCCTGTGATGATCACTGTCCTCTCCTGTGATGATCACTGTCCTCTCCTGTGATGATCACTGTCCTCTCCTGTGATGATCACACTCTCTGATGATCACTGTCCTCTCCTGTGATGATCACTGTCCTCTCCTGTGATGATCACTGTCCTCTCCTATGATCACTGTCCTCTCCTGTGATGATCACTGTCCTCTCCTGTGATGATCACTGTCCTCTCCTGTGATCACTGTCCTCTCCTGTGATCACTGTCCTCTCCTGTGATCACTGTCCTCTCCTGTGATGATTACTTTCCTCTCCTGTGATCACTGTCCTCTCCTGTGATTACTGTCCTCTCCTGTGATGATCACTGTCCTCTCCTGTGATCACTGTCCTCTCCTGTGATCACTGTCCTCTCCTGTGATGATCACTGTCCTCTCCTGTGATCACTGTCCTCTCCTGTGATTACTGTCCTCTCCTGTGATCACTGTCCTCTACTGTGATCACTGTCCTCTCCTGTGATCACTGTCCTCTACTGTGATCACTGTCCTCTCCTGTGATCACTGTCCTCTCCTGTGATCACTGTCCTCTCCTATGATCACTGTCCTCTCCTATGATCACTGTCCTCTCCTGTGATCACTGTCCTCTCCTGTGATCACTGTCCTCTCCTGTGATTACTGTCCTCTCCTGTGATCACTGTCCTCTCCTGTGATGATCACTGTCCTCTCCTGTGATGATCACTGTCCTCTCCTGTGATCACTGTCCTCTCCTGTGATCACTGTCCTCTCCTGTGATGATCACTGTCCTCTCCTGTGATCACTGTCCTCTCCTGTGATTACTGTCCTCTACTGTGATCACTGTCCTCTCCTGTGATCACTGTCCTCTCCTGTGATCACTGTCCTCTCCTATGATCACTGTCCTCTCCTGTGATGATCACTGTCCTCTCCTGTGATGATCACTGTCCTCTCCTGTGATGATCACTGTCCTCTCCTGTGATCACTGTCCTCTCCTGTGATCACTGTCCTCTCCTGTGATGATCACTGTCCTCTCCTATGATTACTGTCCTCTCCTGTGATCACTGTCCTCTCCTGTGATCACTGTCCTCTCCTGTGATTACTGTCCTCTCCTGTGATCACTGTCCTCTCCTGTGATGATCACTGTCCTCTCCTATGATCACTGTCCTCTCCTGTGATTACTGTCCTCTCCTGTGATCACTGTCCTCTCCTGTGATCACTGTCCTCTCCTGTGATGATCACTGTCCTCTCCTGTGATGATCACTGTCCTCTCCTGTGATGATCACTGTCCTCTCCTGTGATGATCACTGTCCTCTCCTGTGATGATCACTGTCCTCTCTTGTGATGATCACTGTCCTCTCCTGTGATGATCACTGTCCTCTCCTGTGATGATCACTGTCCTCTCCTGTGATGATCACTGTCCTCTCCTATGATCACTGTCCTCTCCTGTGATGATCACTGTCCTCTCCTGTGATGATCACTGTCCTCTCCTGTGATCACTGTCCTCTCCTGTGATGATCACTGTCCTCTCCTGTGATCACTGTCCTCTCCTGTGATGATCACTGTCCTCTCCTATGATCACTGTCCTCTCCTGTGATGATCACTGTCCTCTCCTGTGATGATCACTGTCCTCTCCTGTGATGATCACACTCTCTGATGATCACTGTCCTCTCCTGTGATGATCACTGTCCTCTCCTATGATCACTGTCCTCTCCTGTGATGATCACTGTCCTCTCCTATGATTACTGTCCTCTCCTGTGATCACTGTCCTCTCCTGTGATGATCACTGTCCTCTCCTGTGATGATCACTGTCCTCTCCTGTGATGATCACTGTCCTCTCCTGTGATGATCACTGTCCTCTCCTGTGATGATCACTGTCCTCTCCTGTGATGATCACTGTCCTCTCCTGTGATGATCACTGTCCTCTCCTGTGATGATCACTGTCCTCTCCTGTGATGATCACTGTCCTCTCCTGTGATGATCACTGTCCTCTCCTGTGATGATCACTGTCCTCTCCTATGATCACTGTCCTCTCCTGTGATGATCACTGTCCTCTCCTGTGATTACTGTCCTCTCCTATGATTACTGTCCTCTCCTGTGATTACTGTCCTCTCCTGTGATCACTGTCCTCTCCTGTGATTACTGTCCTCTCCTGTGATCACTGTCCTCTCCTGTGATCACTGTCCTCTCCTGTGATGATCACTGTCCTCTCCTGTGATGATCACTGTCCTCTCCTGTGATCACTGTCCTCTCCTGTGATTACTGTCCTCTCCTGTGATCACTGTCCTCTCCTGTGATCACTGTCCTCTCCTATGATCACTGTCCTCTCCTGTGATCACTGTCCTCTCCTGTGATCACTGTCCTCTCCTGTGATGATCACTGTCCTCTCCTGTGATCACTGTCCTCTCCTGTGATGATCACTGTCCTCTCCTGTGATCACTTTCCTCTCCTGTGATCACTGTCCTCTCCTGTGATGATCACTGTCCTCTCCTGTGATCACTGTCCTCTCCTGTGATGATCACACTCTCTGATGATCACTGTCCTCTCCTGTGATCACTGTCCTCTCCTGTGATCACTGTCCTCTCCTGTGATCACTGTCCTCTCCTGTGATCACTGTCCTCTCCTGTGATGATCACTGTCCTCTCCTGTGATGATCACACTCTCTGATGATCACTGTCCTCTCCTGTGATGATCACTGTCCTCTCCTGTGATCACTGTCCTCTCCTGTGATTACTGTCCTCTCCTGTGATCACTGTCCTCTCCTGTGATTACTGTCCTCTCCTGTGATCACTGTCCTCTCCTGTGATGATCACTGTCCTCTCCTGTGATCACTGTCCTCTCCTGTGATCACTGTCCTCTCCTGTGATTACTGTCCTCTCCTGTGATCACTGTCCTCTCCTGTGATCACTGTCCTCTCCTGTGATGATCACTGTCCTCTCCTGTGATCACTGTCCTCTCCTGTGATCACTGTCCTCTCCTGTGATGATCACACTCTCTGATGATCACTGTCCTCTCCTGTGATGATCACTGTCCTCTCCTGTGATCACTGTCCTCTCCTGTGATTACTGTCCTCTCCTGTGATCACTGTCCTCTCCTGTGATTACTGTCCTCTCCTGTGATCACTGTCCTCTCCTGTGATGATCACTGTCCTCTCCTGTGATCACTGTCCTCTCCTGTGATCACTGTCCTCTCCTGTGATTACTGTCCTCTCCTGTGATCACTGTCCTCTCCTGTGATCACTGTCCTCTCCTGTGATCACTGTCCTCTCCTGTGATGATCACTGTCCTCTCCTGTGATCACTGTCCTCTCCTGTGATCACTGTCCTCTCCTGTGATTACTGTCCTCTCCTGTGATCACTGTCCTCTCCTGTGATCACTGTCCTCTCCTATGATCACTGTCCTCTCCTGTGATGATCACTGTCCTCTCCTGTGATGATCACTGTCCTCTCCTGTGATGATCACACTCTCTGATGATCACTGTCCTCTCCTGTGATGATCACTGTCCTCTCCTGTGATGATCACTGTCCTCTCCTGTGATCACTGTCCTCTCCTGTGATGATCACTGTCCTCTCCTGTGATTACTGTCCTCTCCTGTGATCACTGTCCTCTCCTGTGATCACTGTCCTCTCCTGTGATAACTGTCCTCTCCTGTGATGATCACTGTCCTCTCCTGTGATCACTGTCCTCTCCTGTGATGATCACTGTCCTCTCCTGTGATCACTGTCCTCTCCTGTGATCACTGTCCTCTCCTGTGATCACTGTCCTCTCCTGTGATCACTGTCCTCTCCTGTGATCACTGTCCTCTCCTATGATTACTGTCCTCTCCTGTGATGATCACTGTCCTCTCCTGTGATCACTGTCCTCTCCTGTGATTACTGTCCTCTCCTGTGATTACTGTCCTCTCCTGTGATCACTGTCCTCTCCTGTGATCACTGTCCTCTCCTATGATTACTGTCCTCTCCTGTGATGATCACTGTCCTCTCCTGTGATCACTGTCCTCTCCTGTGATGATCACTGTCCTCTCCTGTGATCACTGTCCTCTCCTGTGATTACTGTCCTCTCCTGTGATTACTGTCCTCTCCTGTGATCACTGTCCTCTCCTGTGATGATCACTGTCCTCTCCTGTGATGATCACTGTCCTCTCCTGTGATGATCACTGTCCTCTCCTGTGATGATCACTGTCCTCTCCTGTGATGATCACTGTCCTCTCCTGTGATGATCACTGTCCTCTCCTGTGATGATCACTGTCCTCTCCTGTGATTACTGTCCTCTCCTGTGATGATCACTGTCCTCTCCTGTGATTACTGTCCTCTCCTGTGATGATCACTGTCCTCTCCTGTGATTACTGTCCTCTCCTGTGATCACTGTCCTCTCCTGTGATTACTGTCCTCTCCTGTGATTACTGTCCTCTCCTGTGATGATCACTGTCCTCTCCTGTGATCACTGTCCTCTCCTGTGATGATCACTGTCCTCTCCTGTGATCACTGTCCTCTCCTGTGATGATCACTGTCCTCTCCTGTGATGATCACTGTCCTCTCCTGTGATGATCACTGTCCTCTCCTGTGATGATCACTGTCCTCTCCTGTGATCACTGTCCTCTCCTGTGATGATCACTGTCCTCTCCTGTGATGATCACTGTCCTCTCCTGTGATGATCACTGTCCTCTCCTGTGATTACTGTCCTCTCCTGTGATCACTGTCCTCTCCTGTGATCACTGTCCTCTCCTGTGATCACTGTCCTCTCCTGTGATGATCACTGTCCTCTCCTGTGATGATCACTGTCCTCTCCTGTGATGATCACTGTCCTCTCCTGTGATCACTGTCCTCTCCTGTGATGATCACTGTCCTCTCCTGTGATGATCACTGTCCTCTCCTGTGATGATCACTGTCCTCTCCTGTGATTACTGTCCTCTCCTGTGATTACTGTCCTCTCCTGTGATCACTGTCCTCTCCTGTGATGATCACTGTCCTCTCCTGTGATCACTGTCCTCTCCTGTGATGATCACTGTCCTCTCCTGTGATGATCACTGTCCTCTCCTGTGATGATCACTGTCCTCTCCTGTGATGATCACTGTCCTCTCCTGTGATGATCACTGTCCTCTCCTATGATTACTGTCCTCTCCTGTGATGATCACTGTCCTCTCCTGTGATTACTGTCCTCTCCTGTGATTACTGTCCTCTCCTGTGATCACTGTCCTCTCCTGTGATTACTGTCCTCTCCTGTGATCACTGTCCTCTCCTGTGATGATCACTGTCCTCTCCTGTGATCACTGTCCTCTCCTGTGATGATCACTGTCCTCTCCTGTGATGATCACTGTCCTCTCCTGTGATGATCACTGTCCTCTCCTGTGATGATCACTGTCCTCTCCTGTGATGATCACTGTCCTCTCCTGTGATGATCACTGTCCTCTCCTATGATTACTGTCCTCTCCTATGATTACTGTCCTCTCCTGTGATGATCACTGTCCTCTCCTGTGATTACTGTCCTCTCCTGTGATCACTGTCCTCTCCTGTGATGATCACTGTCCTCTCCTGTGATGATCACTGTCCTCTCCTGTGATGATCACTGTCCTCTCCTGTGATCACTGTCCTCTCCTGTGATGATCACTGTCCTCTCCTGTGATGATCACTGTCCTCTCCTGTGATTACTGTCCTCTCCTGTGATCACTGTCCTCTCCTGTGATGATCACTGTCCTCTCCTGTGATGATCACTGTCCTCTCCTGTGATGATCACTGTCCTCTCCTATGATCACTGTCCTCTCCTGTGATGATCACTGTCCTCTCCTGTGATTCACTGTCCTCTCCTGTGATGATCACTGTCCTCTCCTGTGATTACTGTCCTCTCCTATGATTACTGTCCTCTCCTGTGATCACTGTCCTCTCCTGTGATCACTGTCCTCTCCTGTGATGATCACTGTCCTCTCCTGTGATCACTGTCCTCTCCTGTGATGATCACTGTCCTCTCCTGTGATGATCACTGTCCTCTCCTGTGATGATCACTGTCCTCTCCTGTGATGATCACTGTCCTCTCCTGTGATCACTGTCCTCTCCTATGATCACTGTCCTCTCCTGTGATGATCACTGTCCTCTCCTGTGATCACTGTCCTCTCCTGTGATCACTGTCCTCTCCTGTGATCACTGTCCTCTCCTGTGATCACTGTCCTCTCCTGTGATCACTGTCCTCTCCTGTGATGATCACTGTCCTCTCCTGTGATGATCACTGTCCTCTCCTGTGATGATCACTGTCCTCTCCTGTGATGATCACTGTCCTCTCCTGTGATGATCACTGTCCTCTCCTGTGATGATCACTGTCCTCTCCTGTGATCACTGTCCTCTCCTGTGATGATCACTGTCCTCTCCTGTGATCACTGTCCTCTCCTGTGATCACTGTCCTCTCCTGTGATGATCACTGTCCTCTCCTGTGATCACTGTCCTCTCCTGTGATTACTGTCCTCTCCTGTGATCACTGTCCTCTCCTGTGATGATCACACTCTCTGATGATCACTGTCCTCTCCTGTGATGATCACTGTCCTCTCCTGTGATGATCACTGTCCTCTCCTGTGATTACTGTCCTCTCCTGTGATGATCACTGTCCTCTCCTGTGATGATCACTGTCCTCTCCTGTGATGATCACTGTCCTCTCCTGTGATGATCACTGTCCTCTCCTGTGATCACTGTCCTCTCCTGTGATCACTGTCCTCTCCTGTGATGATCACTGTCCTCTCCTGTGATGATCACTGTCCTCTCCTGTGATTACTGTCCTCTCCTGTGATGATCACTGTCCTCTCCTGTGATTACTGTCCTCTCCTGTGATCACTGTCCTCTCCTGTGATGATCACTGTCCTCTCCTGTGATTACTGTCCTCTCCTGTGATGATCACTGTCCTCTCCTGTGATGATCACTGTCCTCTCCTGTGATGATCACTGTCCTCTCCTGTGATTACTGTCCTCTCCTGTGATGATCACTGTCCTCTCCTGTGATTACTGTCCTCTCCTGTGATCACTGTCCTCTCCTGTGATGATCACTGTCCTCTCCTGTGATTACTGTCCTCTCCTGTGATGATCACTGTCCTCTCCTGTGATTACTGTCCTCTCCTGTGATCACTGTCCTCTCCTGTGATGATCACTGTCCTCTCCTGTGATGATCACTGTCCTCTCCTGTGATGATCACTGTCCTCTCCTGTGATGATCACTGTCCTCTCCTGTGATGATCACTGTCCTCTCCTGTGATCACTGTCCTCTCCTGTGATCACTGTCCTCTCCTGTGATCACTGTCCTCTCCTGTGATGATCACTGTCCTCTCCTGTGATGATCACTGTCCTCTCCTGTGATGATCACTGTCCTCTCCTGTGATGATCACTGTCCTCTCCTGTGATGATCACTGTCCTCTCCTGTGATCACTGTCCTCTCCTATGATTACTGTCCTCTCCTGTGATGATCACTGTCCTCTCCTGTGATGATCACTGTCCTCTCCTGTGATCACTGTCCTCTCCTGTGATCACTGTCCTCTCCTGTGATCACTGTCCTCTCCTGTGATGATCACACTCTTGATGATCACTGTCCTCTCCTGTGATGATCACTGTCCTCTCCTGTGATCACTGTCCTCTCCTGTGATTACTGTCCTCTCCTGTGATTACTGTCCTCTCCTGTGATCACTGTCCTCTCCTGTGATTACTGTCCTCTCCTGTGATCACTGTCCTCTCCTGTGATGATCACTGTCCTCTCCTGTGATCACTGTCCTCTCCTGTGATGATCACTGTCCTCTCCTGTGATCACTGTCCTCTCCTGTGATGATCACTGTCCTCTCCTGTGATCACTGTCCTCTCCTGTGATTACTGTCCTCTCCTGTGATCACTGTCCTCTCCTGTGATGATCACTGTCCTCTCCTGTGATGATCACACTCTCTGATGATCACTGTCCTCTCCTGTGATGATCACTGTCCTCTCCTGTGATCACTGTCCTCTCCTGTGATCACTGTCCTCTCCTGTGATGATCACTGTCCTCTCCTGTGATGATCACACTCTCTGATGATCACTGTCCTCTCCTGTGATGATCACTGTCCTCTCCTGTGATCACTGTCCTCTCCTGTGATGATCACTGTCCTCTCCTGTGATCACTGTCCTCTCCTATGATTACTGTCCTCTCCTATGATGATCACTGTCCTCTCCTGTGATGATCACTGTCCTCTCCTGTGATCACTGTCCTCTCCTGTGATGATCACTGTCCTCTCCTGTGATCACTGTCCTCTCCTGTGATGATCACTGTCCTCTCCTGTGATGATCACTGTCCTCTCCTGTGATCACTGTCCTCTCCTGTGATTACTGTCCTCTCCTGTGATGATCACTGTCCTCTCCTGTGATCACTGTCCTCTCCTGTGATGATCACTGTCCTCTCCTGTGATGATCACTGTCCTCTCCTGTGATGATCACTGTCCTCTCCTGTGATCACTGTCCTCTCCTGTGATCACTGTCCTCTCCTGTGATCACTGTCCTCTCCTGTGATTACTGTCCTCTCCTGTGATCACTGTCCTCTCCTGTGATGATCACTGTCCTCTCCTGTGATCACTGTCCTCTCCTGTGATGATAACTGTCCTCTCCTGTGATGATCACTGTCCTCTCCTGTGATCACTGTCCTCTCCTGTGATGATCACTGTCCTCTCCTGTGATGATAACTGTCCTCTCCTGTGATGATCACTGTCCTCTCCTGTGATCACTGTCCTCTCCTGTGATGATCACTGTCCTCTCCTGTGATGATCACTGTCCTCTCCTGTGATGATCACTGTCCTCTCCTGTGATTACTGTCCTCTCCTGTGATGATCACTGTCCTCTCCTGTGATTACTGTCCTCTCCTGTGATCACTGTCCTCTCCTGTGATGATCACTGTCCTCTCCTGTGATGATCACTGTCCTCTCCTGTGATGATCACTGTCCTCTCCTGTGATGATCACTGTCCTCTCCTGTGATGATCACTGTCCTCTCCTGTGATGATCACTGTCCTCTCCTGTGATGATCACTGTCCTCTCCTGTGATGATCACTGTCCTCTCCTGTGATGATCACTGTCCTCTCCTGTGATCACTGTCCTCTCCTGTGATCACTGTCCTCTCCTGTGATGATCACTGTCCTCTCCTGTGATCACTGTCCTCTCCTGTGATGATCACTGTCCTCTCCTGTGATGATCACTGTCCTCTCCTGTGATGATCACTGTCCTCTCCTGTGATTACTGTCCTCTCCTGTGATCACTGTCCTCTCCTGTGATCACTGTCCTCTCCTGTGATGATCACTGTCCTCTCCTGTGATCACTGTCCTCTCCTGTGATGATCACTGTCCTCTCCTGTGATGATCACTGTCCTCTCCTGTGATTACTGTCCTCTCCTGTGATTACTGTCCTCTCCTGTGATCACTGTCCTCTCCTGTGATCACTGTCCTCTCCTGTGATGATCACTGTCCTCTCCTGTGATGATCACTGTCCTCTCCTGTGATGATCACTGTCCTCTCCTGTGATCACTGTCCTCTCCTGTGATCACTGTCCTCTCCTGTGATGATCACTGTCCTCTCCTGTGATCACTGTCCTCTCCTGTGATTACTGTCCTCTCCTGTGATCACTGTCCTCTCCTGTGATGATCACTGTCCTCTCCTGTGATGATCACTGTCCTCTCCTGTGATGATCACTGTCCTCATCCTGTGATTACTGTCCTCTCCTGTGATCACTGTCCTCTCCTGTGATGATCACTGTCCTCTCCTGTGATGATCACTGTCCTCTCCTGTGATGATCACTGTCCTCTCCTGTGATTACTGTCCTCTCCTGTGATGATAACTGTCCTCTCCTGTGATGATCACTGTCCTCTCCTGTGATGATCACTGTCCTCTCCTGTGATGATAACTGTCCTCTCCTGTGATGATCACTGTCCTCTCCTGTGATCACTGTCCTCTCCTGTGATGATAACTGTCCTCTCCTGTGATGATCACTGTGCTCTCCTGTGATGATCACTGTGCTCTCCTGTGATGATCACTGTCCTCTCCTGTGATCACTGTCCTCTCCTGTGATGATCACTGTCCTCTCCTGTGATCACTGTCCTCTCCTGTGATGATCACTGTCCTCTCCTGTGATCACTGTCCTCTCCTGTGATCACTGTCCTCTCCTGTGATCACTGTCCTCTCCTGTGATGATCACTGTCCTCTCCTGTGATGATCACTGTCCTCTCCTGTGATTACTGTCCTCTCCTGTGATCACTGTCCTCTCCTGTGATGATCACTGTCCTCTCCTGTGATGATCACTGTCCTCTCCTGTGATGATCACTGTCCTCTCCTGTGATCACTGTCCTCTCCTGTGATGATCACTGTCCTCTCCTGTGATGATCACTGTCCTCTCCTGTGATGATCACTGTGCTCTCCTGTGATCACTGTCCTCTCCTGTGATCACTGTCCTCTCCTGTGATCACTGTCCTCTCCTGTGATGATCACTGTCCTCTCCTGTGATCACTGTCCTCTCCTGTGATGATCACTGTCCTCTCCTGTGATCACTGTCCTCTCCTGTGATCACTGTCCTCTCCTGTGATCACTGTCCTCTCCTGTGATGATCACTGTCCTCTCCTGTGATGATCACTGTCCTCTCCTGTGATTACTGTCCTCTCCTGTGATCACTGTCCTCTCCTGTGATGATCACTGTCCTCTCCTGTGATGATCACTGTCCTCTCCTGTGATGATCACTGTCCTCTCCTGTGATCACTGTCCTCTCCTGTGATGATCACTGTCCTCTCCTGTGATGATCACTGTCCTCTCCTGTGATTACTGTCCTCTCCTGTGATCACTGTCCTCTCCTGTGATTACTGTCCTCTCCTGTGATCACTGTCCTCTCCTGTGATGATCACTGTCCTCTCCTGTGATGATCACTGTCCTCTCCTGTGATGATCACTGTCCTCTCCTGTGATCACTGTCCTCTCCTGTGATCACTGTCCTCTCCTGTGATGATCACTGTCCTCTCCTGTGATTACTGTCCTCTCCTGTGATGATCACTGTCCTCTCCTGTGATGATCACTGTCCTCTCCTATGATGATCACTGTCCTCTCCTGTGATCACTGTCCTCTCCTGTGATGATCACTGTCCTCTCCTGTGATGATCACTGTCCTCTCCTTGATGATCACTGTCCTCTCCTATGATTACTGTCCTCTCCTGTGATGATCACTGTCCTCTCCTGTGATCACTGTCCTCTCCTGTGATGATCACTGTCCTCTCCTGTGATCACTGTCCTCTCCTGTGATGATCACTGTCCTCTCCTGTGATGATCACTGTCCTCTCCTGTGATTACTGTCCTCTCCTGTGATCACTGTCCTCTCCTGTGATGATCACTGTCCTCTCCTGTGATTACTGTCCTCTCCTGTGATCACTGTCCTCTCCTGTGATGATCACTGTCCTCTCCTGTGATCACTGTCCTCTCCTGTGATCACTGTCCTCTCCTGTGATCACTGTCCTCTCCTGTGATGATCACTGTCCTCTCCTGTGAACACTGTCCTCTCCTGTGATGATCACACTCTCTGATGATCACTGTCCTCTCCTGTGATGATCACTGTCCTCTCCTGTGATGATCACTGTCCTCTCCTGTGATTACTGTCCTCTCCTGTGATCACTGTCCTCTCCTGTGATGATCACTGTCCTCTCCTGTGATTACTGTCCTCTCCTGTGATCACTGTCCTCTCCTGTGATCACTGTCCTCTCCTGTGATGATCACTGTCCTCTCCTGTGATCACTGTCCTCTCCTGTGATCACTGTCCTCTCCTGTGATCACTGTCCTCTCCTGTGATCACTGTCCTCTCCTGTGATCACTGTCCTCTCCTGTGATGATCACTGTCCTCTCCTGTGATTACTGTCCTCTCCTGTGATTACTGTCCTCTCCTGTGATCACTGTCCTCTCCTGTGATGATCACTGTCCTCTCCTATGATCACTGTCCTCTCCTGTGATCACTGTCCTCTCCTGTGATGATCACTGTCCTCTCCTGTGATCACTGTCCTCTCCTGTGATCACTGTC
>JBBDGP010005158.1:0-121486 GCA_037952835.1 Lithobates septentrionalis
GTGGGGAATGGGGCACTGGGAAGGGTGAGGTGGGATGGAAGGATGAGGTGGTGGGGAATGGGGCACTGGGAAGGGTGAGGTGGGATGGAAGGATGAGGTGGTGGGGAATGGGGCACTGGGAAGGGTGAGGTGGGATTGAGGGGTGAGGTGGTGGGGAATGGGGCACTGGGAAGAGTGAGGTAGGATGGAAGGATGAGGTGGTGGGGAATGGGGCACTGGGAAGAGTGAGGTGGGATGGAAGGATGAGGTGGTGGGGAATGGGGCACTGGGAAGGGTGAGGTGGGATGGAAGGATGAGGTGGTGGGGAATGGGGCACTGGGAAGGGTGAGGGGGGGTGGAAGGATGAGGTGGTGGGGAATCGGGAAGGGTGAGGGGGGATGGAAGGATGAGGTGGTGGGGAATGGGGCACTGGGAAGGGTGAGGTGGGATTGAGGGGTGAGGTGGTGGGGAATGGGGCACTGGGAAGAGTGAGGTGGGATGGAAGGATGAGGTGGTGGGGAATGGGGCACTGGGAAGAGTGAGGTGGGATTGAGGGGTGAGGTGGTGGGGAACGGGGCACTGGGAAGAGTGAGGTGGGATGGAAGGATGAGGTGGTGGGGAATGGGGCACTGGGAAGGGTGAGGTGGGATGGAAGGATGAGGTGGTGGGGAATGGGGCACTGGGAAGGGTGAGGTGGGATGGAAGGATGAGGTGGTGGGGAATGGGGCACTGGGAAGGGTGAGGTGGGATGGAAGGATGAGGTGGTGGGGAATGGGGCACTGGGAAGAGTGAGGTGGGATGGAAGGATGAGGTGGTGGGGAATGGGGCACTGGGAAGAGTGAGGTGGGATTGAGGGGTGAGGTGGTGGGGAACGGGGCACTGGGAAGAGTGAGGTGGGATGGAAGGATGAGGTGGTGGGGAATGGGGCACTGGGAAGGGTGAGGTGGGATGGAAGGATGAGGTGGTGGGGAATGGGGCACTGGGAAGAGTGAGGTGGGATTGAGGGGTGAGGTGGTGGGGAACGGGGCACTGGGAAGAGTGAGGTGGGATGGAAGGATGAGGTGGTGGGGAATGGGGCACTGGGAAGGGTGAGGTGGGATGGAAGGATGAGGTGGTGGGGAATGGGGCACTGGGAAGAGTGAGGTGGGATTGAGGGGTGAGGTGGTGGGGAACGGGGCACTGGGAAGAGTGAGGTGGGATGGAAGGATGAGGTGGTGGGGAATGGGGCACTGGGAAGGGTGAGGTGGGATGGAAGGATGAGGTGGTGGGGAATGGGGCACTGGGAAGAGTGAGGTGGGATTGAGGGGTGAGGTGGTGGGGAACGGGGCACTGGAAGAGTGAGGTGGGATGGAAGGATGAGGTGGTGGGGAATGGGGCACTGGGAAGGGTGAGGTGGGATGGAAGGATGAGGTGGTGGGGAATGGGGCACTGGGGAAGAGTGAGGTGGGATTGAGGGGTGAGGTGGTGGGGAACGGGGCACTGGGAAGAGTGAGGTGGGATGGAAGGATGAGGTGGTGGGGAATGGGGCACTGGGAAGAGTGAGGTGGGATTGAGGGGTGAGGTGGTGGGGAACGGGGCACTGGGAAGGGTGAGGTGGGATGGAAGGATGAGGTGGTGGGGAATGGGGCACTGGGAAGGGTGAGGTGGGATGGAAGGATGAGGTGGTGGGGAATGGGGCACTGGGAAGGGTGAGGGGGGGTGGAAGGATGAGGTGGTGGGGAATCGGGAAGGGTGAGGTGGGATGGAAGGATGAGGTGGTGGGTGGGGAATGTGGAACAGATAAGTGATAATACTTACAACTGCTTCTTGATGGACCCCTTGCCCTCAGGATCAAGCACCTTAAATGCCCCGGTGATGACATCCTCGGGATCAGCACCTGTAAGGAGACATGTTGTCAGGGAAGACATGACAGACATAGCACCCACCTCACTACCCTTCTGATGGCCAACCAACCTACGGGTCAGCTGCAGGTAACACTATGGTCATCATAATAGAGATGTAAAATTATAAACTGTTACCCACCCCCCTACCCCGGCCAGTGAGCTCTGGTGACCACCCTCCCCCCTCCCCCTTCATATAACATGAAGACTATTGAGCCCTGGCTCACCCTTCAGCTTCTCTCCGAACATGGTGAGGAAGACGGTGAAGTTGATGGGTCCAGAAGCTTCCTTGACCATCTCATCGAGCTCCTCATTCTTTACATTCAGGCGGCCTGTGAGGAAGAGGAGAAGTGTCACCCCAACACACAATCACAACACAGAGAGGCGGGAGGTACAACCGTGCCTGAGGGCAGTACACCATGGAGGTGGATTGTAGTACAATGAGGGAGGTGGAAGGTAGTACAATGATAGAGAAGAAGCTACAAAAGTTCTTCAACATTACAGGGCAAGTCCATTAGAATGTGACTAATTACTGGTAGAGAGACTATAGGCTGGATACATGAGAACCTTCACCGACATATGAGGGGGAGGGGGCCTTCAGTGATGGGGGAGAAGGGTAGTAGTATGATGGAGGTGGATTGTAGTACAATGATGGGGGTGGATTGTAGTAGCATGATGGAGGTGGATTGTAGTACAATGATGGTGGTGGATTGTAGTACAATGAGGGAGGTAGAGTGTGAAGGGTAATACAATGATAGAGGTAGTGGGCAGTACAATGATGGAGGTGGATTGTAGTACAATGATGGAGGTGGAGGGTGATGGGTAGTAGAATGATGGAGGTGAATTGTAGTACAATGAGGGAGGTGGATTGTAGTAGAATGATGTCGGGTGATTGGTAGTAGAATGATGGAGGTGGATTGTAGTAGAATGATGTCGGGTGATTGGTAGTAGAATGATGGAGGTGGATTGTAGTACAATGATGTCGGGTGATTGGTAGTAGAATGATGGAGGTGGATTGTAGTAGAATGATGTCGGGTGATTGGTAGTAGAATGATGG
Organism: Lithobates septentrionalis; assembly: GCA_037952835.1. Lineage (NCBI taxonomy): Eukaryota > Metazoa > Chordata > Amphibia > Anura > Ranidae > Lithobates > Lithobates septentrionalis. Next base: position 2,917 of record JBBDGP010005158.1, read on the forward strand.
AGGTGGATTGTAGTACAATGATGTCGGGTGATTGGTAGTAGAATGATGGAGGTGGATTGTAGTAGAATGATGTTGGGTGTTTGGTAGTAGAATGATGGAGGTGGATTGTAGTACAATGATGTCGGGTGATTGGTAGTAGAATGATGGAGGTGGATTGTAGTAGAATGATGTCGGGTGATTGGTAGTAGAATGATGGAGGTGGATTGTAGTACAATGATGTCGGGTGATTGGTAGTAGAATGATGGAGGTGGATTGTAGTAGAATGATGTCGGGTGATTGGTAGTAGAATGATGGAGGTGGATTGTAGTAGAATGATGTCGGGTGATTGGTAGTAGAATGATGGAGGTGGATTGTAGTACAATGATGTCGGGTGATTGGTAGTAGAATGATGGAGGTGGATTGTAGTAGAATGATGGAGGTGGATTGTAGTAGAATGATGTCGGGTGATTGGTAGTAGAATGATAGCAGTTGGGTTTGGATACAATATGGTGGATCTCGGAGATCTGAAGAAGGTGGGTGTTGGGGGATAATATGGGAATTGTGGAATACAAAGCCCTAGCCATAGATTTGGGATGGGTAATGGGGTCCCGGGGGAGGGGGAGGGGAGGGGCACTCACCCATAGCTGCGAATGTGTCTCTCAGATCCTCCTTGTCGATGATGCCATCTCTGTTCTGGTCAATCACTGTGAAAGCCTGAGGAGCAGAGAGGAGATATGAGTGGTGGATGGACTTCACATAGACCTTCTATACAGATCTCCATCATTAGATGTATAGGGAAGGGGGGGGGGGGCTCCTCCACCAGTGTGACCCCAGCCTGATGTACAGAGCGATGAGCACCCCTTCCACAAGAGTGTTCCTGGCTTATCCCAACTCATCAGTGGAAAATATTGTAGAATAGGTCCTGTGGGGAGGAGTCTGTAGAAGTTGGAGGTAATGGAGAACTTTGGAGTAGATTGCTCTTCTCCTCTGGTGTCCACCCAGAACTTCTGCTGATTCTAAATTTATATCCCCCCTCCCCCCTGAACACCTGTCCCCCTCAGTCATCTCCTTCTATGTGACATGATCCTAAAATATCCCCCGACATCCCCCCTTTCCCACCCCGGAGATATGTGACACCAACAGCTGGTCTGGGAGCCCCCCCTCCCTTCCTCCCCCAATGGGGGGGGGGGGATTCTCCAATAAGGCCAGGAGCAATGTACTGTAACTACAGCAACCAATCAGCAAACTGTGTGGTTGGTTGCTATGGCTGACGGCACTTCATACGCCATGAATGAAAATAACCGAGGAGAACATTTATGGCTGGACTTCATTTGGGGACAACATACTATGGAGAGTTGGCCAAACTCCCTCCAGTTATAAGGATGACCCAACCACATGGCGATGTCCACCCCCCACCTCACAGACTACACACCACAGAGCCCTTATTGGCTGGAAGAGTCCTCTGGCATCTCTCCAGGTTATGAGATTTGCCGTAGAGACCTCCAGGTCTCTTAGGGGACACCTAACTCTACATCTTCCACCAATGGCAGTCATGATGGAGACCATGCTAAGACGTTATAGAAGATCAGTCACTGTCCCAATGGAGGCAGCAATGATCAGATCCCAGAGAGGTGACCCCCCACCCCCTATATCTAAGGGGTCACCCTGCTCCTCAGGATCCCCAGCTCACTCACCTCTTTGAACTCCTGGATCTGGGTTTGGTCAAACATGGACAATACATTGGAGGATCCTCCTTCCTGTGCCTTTCTCTTGGCCTTCTTTGCTGGTGCCTGTGGAGAGATGAGATGATGAGTGAGGGGGTCAGTATATGGGATGGGGGGGGGGGGGGGGGTTGGTTAATGCTGTATAGGTGATCATAGGTAAGTGCATGCAATGAGGACTTTCTGGGTGAGCATGACAGTTGGGGTATCAGAGGTAAGTAATCATGGCTACACACAATGGGGTAAATACTGCTGAAAAGTAATGGTAACCTTAGACAGGAAATTGGGGCAGTGTGGAGTGCTGGAGGCCAGTGGGTGGGGGCAGAACCATGAGAAGGAGTTGGAGGTAAGTACCATATTGTGGAGGCTGCAAAGAGCATGTGGGGGAAGGGTTTGGGGTCATACAGAAGGTATGGGGTGGGGGGGGAGGCACATTATCAGAAGGTATATAGGGAGCAAATGGGGGGGCATAAAACCAATAGGGGGTACTATGGGGTACTAACAGAAAATAATCAGGGGCATAGGGAAGGCATGATGAGGTCTGTAGAAGGGTGCAGAAAATGAAGGGGAAATGGGGCTTTTCCCAGGGGAAGGGGTAGTTTTTTGACAATCCCAGTGCTAATCACACCCACCAAACAAGAGCCATCACCAATGTGCAGACTCTAGAGGTGCCCCAACACCCCACACAGGACACATATAGGAACATGCCCAGTTCCTGCCCCCCCAGCCCCCCCCCCCCACATGTGCCCCTCTTCCCTCTGAAGACCCTTCTATGTTCCTCTTTGCTTATCCAATATGGAAGAGCTGTAACCCGTAGCAACCAGAATGACATAAGGCCAATGAGTGCTACGTGCAACAAGATTGGCTGCAGTGGGTGACATCCCAGTTCACATTGTCTTCTCTGTGTGAGTCCCCCAAGTCTTCTCCTCTGAACCCCGACATCTCCCCGTTCTCCTCCAGCGCCCCGCTCCTCAACCACTTGACACATAATCCAGGGTGGCTCCAGGTTGAGTCTAGGCCGGACAGGCTGGCTCAGGTTGGTCCTCCAGTTGGGTAGACTTACCATCTCCTTGGTTGTTGTGGGTGCTTGTCCTGGTCAGAAGGAACGAGTGACATGGAAGAGAAGACCCCGGGGTGGGATTATATACCCCTGCCAGCCAAGACTCCGAGGCTAACTTTAGCCACATCCTCAACTTTGGCTGTAAGGAGAAGGAGGAGGATCTGAAGACAAAATTGTCCTGACCAAAATAGCCGGAGAGTCTCAAGACGCCTTCTGCTCCTTTCATGGAGAGACAAGGAGAAGGAGAACAGCTGAGGGGAGGGGGGGCCCGGCCGGAGCTCCGGGGTGCAGGTAGAGGGACGAAAATACATGGGATTATACACCAATATACAGGACAAAGGACCGCATTATATGTGTACTATATACTATGTACCCCAATATTCTATAGTATATACTCCACCCCAATATACAAGACCAAGGGACCACACTGTACATGTATTATATACTATACACCCCAATATACAGGACAAAGGGCCGCATTATATGTGTATTATATACTATGTACCCCAATATTCTATAGTATATACTCCACCCCAATATACAAGACCAAGGGACCACACTGTACATGTATTATATACTATACACCCCAATATACAGGACAAAGGACAGCATTATATGTCTATTATATACTATGTACCCCAATATTCTATAGTATATATTACACCCCAATATCCAGGACCAAGGGACCACACTGTACATGTATTATATAGTATACACCCCAATATACAGGACAAAGGACCTCATTATATGTGTACTATATACTATGTACCCCAATATTCTATAGTATATACTCCACCCCAATATCCAGGACCAAGGGACCACACTGCACATGTATTATATACTATACACCCCAATATACAGGACAAAGGACCGCATTATATGTGTACTATATACTATGTACCCCAATATTCTATAGTATATATTACACCCCAATATCCAGGACCAAGGGACCACACTGTACATGTATTATATACTATACACCCCAATATACAGGACAAAGGACCGCATTATATGTGTACTATATACTATGTACCCCAATATTCTATAGTATTTACTCCACCCCAATATACAAGACCAAGGGACCACACTGTACATGTATTATATACTATACACCCCAATATACAGGACAAAGGACCGCATTATATGTGTACTATATACTATGTACCCCAATATTCTATAGTATATATTACACCCCAATATCCAGGACCAAGGGACCACACTGTACATGTATTATATACTATACACCCCAATATACAGGACAAAGGGACCACATTATATGTGTACTATATACTATGTACCCCAATATTCTATAGTATATATTACACCCCAATATACAAGACCAAGGGACCACACTGTACATGTATTATATAGTATACACCCCAATATACAAGACCAAGGGACCACACTGTACATGTATTATATACATACACCCCAATATACAGGACAAAGGACCGCATTATATGTGTACTATATACTATGTACCCCAATATTCTATAGTATATACTCCACCCCAATATCCAGGACCAAGGGACCACACTGTACATTTATTATCTACTATACACCCCAATATACAGGACAAAGGACCTCATTATATGTGTACTATATACTATGTACCCCAATATTCTATAGTATTTACTCCACCCCAATATACAGGACAGGGGACCCTGAAATATATATTATATGTACTACACCCCAATATACAGGACGGAGGACTGCACTTTACATGTATTATATACTATATACCCCAATATTCTATAGTATATATTACACCCCAATATACAGGACAGGGGGACCCTATGCTATCTATAGTACATACTACACCCCAATATACTGGATAAAGGACTGCATTATACATGTATTATATACTATACACCCCAGTATTATATTATACAGGACAGGGGACCCTATAAAATATATTATATATACTACACCCCAATATACAGGACAGGGGACCCTATAAAATATATTATTTATACTATACACCCCAATATACAGGACAGGGGACCCTGGAATATATATTATATATACTACACCCCAATATACAGGACAGGGGACCCTATAATATATATTATATATACTACACCCCAATAAACAGGACAGGGGACCCTATAATATATATTATATATACTACACCCCAATATACAGGTCAGGGAGGACCCTAGAAAATATATTATATATACTACACCCCAATATACAGGACCAAGGGACCCCATTATACATGTATTATATACTATACACCCCAATATACAGGACAGGGAACCCTGAAATATATATTATATATACTACAACCCAATATACAGGACAGGGGACCCTGAAATATATATTATATATACTACACCCCAATATACGGGACAGGGGGACATTAGAAAATATATTATATGTACTACACCCCAATATACAGGACAGAGGACTGCACTATACATGTATTATATACTATATACCCAATATTCTATAGTATATATTACACCCCAATATACGGGACGGGGGGGGGGGAACCTTAGAATATATATTATATACTACACCCAAAAATACAGGACAGGGGACCCTATGCTATCTATAGTATATACTACACCCCAATATACTGGATAAAGGACCACATTATACATGTATTATATACTATACACCCCAATATTATATTATATATATACTACACTCCAATATACAGGACGGGGAACCCCATAATATATATTATATATATTACACACCAATATACGGGACAGGGGACCCTATAATATATATTATATATACTACACCCCAATATACAGGACAAGGGACCGTAGAAAATATATTATATATACTACACCCCAATATACAGGACAAGGGGGACCCTAGAAAATATATTATATATACTACACCCCAATATACAGGACAGGGGACCCTATAATATATATTATATATACTACACCCCAATATACGGGACAGGGGACCCTAGAATATATATTATATATACTACACCCCAATATACAGGACAAGGGACCCTAGAAAATATATTATATATACTACACCCCAATATACAGGACAGGGGGGACCCTAGAAAATATATTATATATACTACACCCCAATATACAGGACAAGGGGGACCCTAGAAAATATATTATATATACTACACCCCAATATACAGGACAGGGGACCCTATAATATATATTATATATACTACACCCCAATATACAGGACAGGGGACCGTAGAAAATATATTATATATACTACACCCCAATATACAGGACAAGGGGGACCCTAGAAAATATATTATATATACTACACCCCAATATACAGGACAGGGGGGACCCTAGAAAATATATTATATATACTACACCCCAATATACAGGACAGGGGGGACCCTATATATGCCCATCCCCCCATGTGTATACAACATTGGGGCACACCTCCTAACATTTTGAGATTGGAATGAGGGTCCCCTATTAGCAAAACTATGTAGGCCTAGGCCACGCCCTCTGCCACGCCCCCTTAAAGGAGAACTATACAAAACAAATGATTGGTTAAACCCACCACCAGTGGTTTATTCTTTCTTCCCACCACTCTTCCTTTATATTGGATTGTGGGACTGAGAAATGCAGCGATATAGAAATGTGATGGGAGGTTTATCACTGGGAGATAAATATACATTTTATATACAGAGCAATCTGAGGAGGAGGGGGGAGGGACAGAGGGACTGTAGGGAGCGGGGATATAACGGGGCCCCCGGGACTGTAATGGGTGTTCGGGGACATCACTCCGGACATGACAGGAGGTCGAAGTATTTCTGTCCTGATGGATTCAGCTGTCACCCCTCCCCCGACCTCTGCCTTACATGTCACACATATCACCCTTCAGTGTGGTAACCCATAGCAACAGTCCAAACTATGTGATAGCAACACACTGCTAGGTTACTATGGGTAACAGCCCTGGACTTCTGAATCTGCCCCATCCTGTCCTCTGCTCTCTGATCAAAGGCGAGGGACCAATCAGCAGCCAGCTTCATGAAATGTGTATGAAGGGGGAGGGAACAACAGTACAATTTTCATGAACAGCCTCAGAGACACGTTCCTCCTCTCCGGCCCCCTCACCTTCCTCCTCCCCTCTCACCTGAAACCTTTCTCCTCCTCCAACCCCCAACTCTACTCCACTCCAGTCCCCCCAACTTTCCTGCTCCTCCCATCATGTCCCAACCTATCTCCTCCTCCCCTCTGGTCTCCTCAACTGTCCTCCTCCCGTCATGTCCCAACCTATCTCCTCCTTTCCTCTGGTCTCCTCAACTGTCCTCCTCCTCCCGTCATGTCCCAACCCATCCTCTCCTCCCCTCTGGTCTCCTCAACTGTCCTCCTCCTCCCGTCATGTCCCAACGCATCTCCTCCCCTCTGGTCTCCTCAACTGTCCTCCTCCTCCCCTCTGGTCTCCTCAACTGTCCTCCTCCTCCTGTCATGTCCCAACCCATCCTCTCCTCCCCTCTGGTCTCCTCAACTGTCCTCATTCTCCCATCATGTCCCAACGCATCTCCTCCTCCCCTCTGGTCTCCTCAACTGTCCTCCTCCTCCCGTCATGTCCCAACCCATCTCCTACTTTCCTCTGGTCTCCTCAACTGTCCTCCTCCTCCCGTCATGTCCCAACCTATGTCCTCCTCCCCTCTGGTCTCCTCAACTGTCCTCCTCCTCCCGTCATGTCCCAACCCATCCTCTCCTCCCCTTTGGTCTCCTCAACTGTCCTCCTCCTCCCGTCATGTCCCAACCCATCCTCTCCTCAACTGTCCTCCTCCTCCCGTCATGTCCCAACCTATCTCCTCCTCCCCTCTGGTCTCCTCAACTGTCCTCCTCCTCCCGTCATGTCCCAACCCATCCTCTCCTCCCCTCTGGTGTCCTTAACTGTCCTCCTCCTCCCGTCATGTCCCAACCCATCCTCTCCTCCCCTCTGGTCTCCTCAGCTGTCCTCCTTCTCCCATCACGTCCCAACCCATCCTCTCCTCCCCTCTGGTGTCCTCAACTGTCCTCCTCCCCCCATCATGTCCCAACCTATCTCCTCCTCCCCTCTCACCTGAAACCTTTCTCCTCCTCCAACCCCCAACTCTACTCCACTCCAGTCCCCCCAACTTTCCTGCTCCTCCCATCATGTCCCAACCTATCTCCTCCTCCCCTCTGGTCTCCTCAACTGTCCTCCTCCTCCCGTCATGTCCCAACCCATCCTCTCCTCCCCTCTGGTCTCCTCAACTGTCCTCCTCCTCCCGTCATGTCCCAACCCATCTCCTACTTTCCTCTGGTCTCCTCAACTGTCCTCCTCCTCCCGTCATGTCCCAACCTATGTCCTCCTCCCCTCTGGTCTCCTCAACTGTCCTCCTCCTCCCGTCATGTCCCAACCCATCCTCTCCTCCCCTTTGGTCTCCTCAACTGTCCTCCTCCTCCCGTCATGTCCCAACCCATCCTCTCCTCAACTGTCCTCCTCCTCCCGTCATGTCCCAACCTATCTCCTCCTCCCCTCTGGTCTCCTCAACTGTCCTCCTCCTCCCGTCATGTCCCAACCCATCCTCTCCTCCCCTCTGGTGTCCTTAACTGTCCTCCTCCTCCCGTCATGTCCCAACCCATCCTCTCCTCCCCTCTGGTCTCCTCAGCTGTCCTCCTTCTCCCATCACGTCCCAACCCATCCTCTCCTCCCCTCTGGTGTCCTCAACTGTCCTCCTCCCCCCATCATGTCCCAACCTATCTCCTCCTCCCCTCTCACCTGAAACCTTTCTCCTCCTCCAACCCCCAACTCTACTCCACTCCAGTCCCCCCAACTTTCCTGCTCCTCCCATCATGTCCCAACCTATCTCCTCCTCCCCTCTGGTCTCCTCAACTGTCCTCCTCCTCCCGTCATGTCCCAACCCATCCTCTCCTCCCCTCTGGTCTCCTCAACTGTCCTCCTCCTCCCGTCATGTCCCAACCCATCTCCTCCCCTCTGGTCTCCTCAACTGTCCTCCTCCTCCCCTCTGGTCTCCTCAACTGTCCTCCTCCTCCTGTCATGTCCCAACCCATCCTCTCCTCCCCTCTGGTCTCCTCAACTGTCCTCATTCTCCCATCATGTCCCAATGCATCTCCTCCTCCCCTCTGGTCTCCTCAACTGTCCTCATTCTCCCATCATGTCCCCACGCATCTCCTCCTCCCCTCTGGTCTCCTCAACTGTCCTCATTCTCCCATCATGTCCCAACGCATCTCCTCCTCCCCTCTGGTCTCCTCAACTGTCCTCCTCCTCCCATCATGTCCCAACGCATCGCCTCCTCCCCTCTGGTCTCCTCAACTGTCCTCCTCCTCCTGTCATGTCCCAACCCATCTCCTACTTTCCTCTGGTCTCCTCAACTGTCCTCCTCCTCCCGTCATGTCCCAACCTATGTCCTCCTCCCCTCTGGTCTCCTCAACTGTCCTCCTCCTCCCTTCATGTCCCAACCCATCCTCTCCTCCCCTTTGGTCTCCTCAACTGTCCTCCTCCTCCCATCATGTCCCAACCCATCCTCTCCTCAACTGTCCTCCTCCTCCCGTCATGTCCCAACCTATCTCCTCCTCCCCTCTGGTCTCCTCAACTGTCCTCCTCCTCCCGTCATGTCCCAACCCATCCTCTCCTCCCCTCTGGTGTCCTCAACTGCCCTCCTCCCCCCATCATGTCCCAACCTATCTCCTCCTCCCCTCTGGTCTCCTCAACTGTCCTCCTCCTCCCATCATGTCCCAACCCATCCTCTCCTCCCCTCTGGTCTCCTCAGCTGTCCTCCTTCTCCCATCACGTCCCAACCCATCCTCTCCTCCCCTCTGGTGTCCTCAACTGTCCTCCTCCCCCCATCATGTCCCAACCTATCTCCTCCTCCCCTCTGGCCTGCAACCTTTCTCCTCCTCCAACCCCCAACTCTACTCCCCTCCAGTCCCCCCCAACTTTTCTGCTCCTCCCGTCATGTCCCAACCCATCTCCTTCTCCCCTCTGGTCTCCTCAACTGTCCTCCTCCTCCCGTTATGTCCCAACCCATCTCCTCCTACCCTCTGGTCCCCCCAACTGTCCTCCTCTTCCCGTCATATCTCAACCCATCTCCTCCTCCCCTCTGGTCCCCCCAACTGTCCTCATTCTCCCATCATGTCCCAACGCATCTCCTCCTCCCCTCTGGTCTCCTCAACTGTCCTCCTCCTCCCGTCATGTCCCAACCCATCTCCTACTTTCCTCTGGTCTCCTCAACTGTCCTCCTCCTCCCGTCATGTCCCAACCTATGTCCTCCTCCCCTCTGGTCTCCTCAACTGTCCTTCTCCTCCCGTCATGTCCCAACCCATCCTCTCCTCCCCTTTGGTCTCCTCAACTGTCCTCCTCCTCCCGTCATGTCCCAACCCATCCTCTCCTCAACTGTCCTCCTCCTCCCGTCATGTCCCAACCTATCTCCTCCTCCCCTCTGGTCTCCTCAACTGTCCTCCTCCTCCCGTCATGTCCCAACCCATCCTCTCCTCCCCTCTGGTGTCCTCAACTGTCCTCCTCCCCCCATCATGTCCCAACCTATCTCCTCCTCCCCTCTGGTCTCCTCAACTGTCCTCCTCCTCCCATCATGTCCCAACCTATCCTCTCCTCCCCTCTGGTCTCCTCAACTGTCCTCCTCCTCCCGTCATGTCCCAACCTATGTCCTCCTCCCCTCTGGTCTCCTCAACTGTCCTTCTCCTCCCGTCATGTCCCAACCCATCCTCTCCTCCCCTTTGGTCTCCTCAACTGTCCTCCTCCTCCCGTCATGTCCCAACCCATCCTCTCCTCAACTGTCCTCCTCCTCCCGTCATGTCCCAACCTATCTCCTCCTCCCCTCTGGTCTCCTCAACTGTCCTCCTCCTCCCGTCATGTCCCAACCCATCCTCTCCTCCCCTCTGGTGTCCTCAACTGTCCTCCTCCCCCCATCATGTCCCAACCTATCTCCTCCTCCCCTCTGGTCTCCTCAACTGTCCTCCTCCTCCCATCATGTCCCAACCTATCCTCTCCTCCCCTCTGGTCTCCTCAACTGTCCTCCTCCTCCCGTCATGTCCCAACCCATCCTCTCCTCCCCTCTGGTCTCCTCAGCTGTCCTCCTTCTCCCATCACGTCCCAACCCATCCTCTCCTCCCCTCTGGTCTCCTCAACTGTCCTCCTCCTCCCATCATGTCCCAACGCATCTCCTCCTCCCCTCTGGTCTCCTCAACTGTCCTCCTCCTCCTGTCATGTCCCAACCCATCTCCTACTTTCCTCTGGTCTCCTCAACTGTCCTTCTCCTCCCGTCATGTCCCAACCTATGTCCTCCTCCCCTCTGGTCTCCTCAACTGTCCTCCTCCTCCCATCATGTCCCAACCCATCCTATCCTCCCCTTTGGTCTCCTCAACTGTCCTCCTCCTCCCATCATGTCCCAACCCATCCTCTCCTCAACTGTCCTCCTCCTCCCGTCATGTCCCAACCTATCTCCTCCTCCCCTCTGGTCTCCTCAACTGTCCTCCTCCTCCCATCATGTCCCAACCCATCCTCTCCTCCCCTCTGGTCTCCTCAGCTGTCCTCCTTCTCCCATCACGTCCCAACCCATCCTCTCCTCCCCTCTGGTGTCCTCAACTGTCCTCCTCCCCCCATCATGTCCCAACCTATCTCCTCCTCCCCTCTGGCCTGCAACCTTTCTCCTCCTCCAACCCCCAACTCTACTCCCCTCCAGTCCCCCCCAACTTTTCTGCTCCTCCCGTCATGTCCCAACCCATCTCCTTCTCCCCTCTGGTCTCCTCAACTGTCCTCCTCCTCCCTTTATGTCCCAACCCATCTCCTCCTACCCTCTGGTCCCCCCAACTGTCCTCCTCTTCCCGTCATATCTCAACCCATCTCCTCCTCCCCTCTGGTCCCCCCAACTGTCCTCCTCCTCCAATCCTGTCCCAACACATCTACTCCTCTCTGGTTTCCCCAACTGTCCTCCTCTTTATGTCATGTCCCAACCCATCTCCTCCTCCCCTCTGGTCCCCCCAACTGTCCTCCTTCTCCCATTATGTCCCAACCCATCTCCTCCTCCCCTCTGGTCCCTCCAACTGTCCTCCAACTCCCATCATGTCCCAACCCATCTCCTTCCCCCCTCTGGTCCCCCCAACTGTCCTCCTCCTCCCATCATGTCCCAATCCACCTCCTCCTCCCCTCTGGCCCCCCCAACTATCCTCCTCCTCCTCCCGTCATATCCAAACCCACCTCCTCCTCCCCTCTGGTCCCCCCAACTATCCTCCTCCTCCTCCTCCCGTCATATCCCAACCCATCTTCTCCTCCCCACTGGCCCCCAACTCTCCTCCTGCCCTCAAGCCCCCAACTCTCCTCCCCTATGGACTGCAACCCTTCTCCTCCAGCTCCCAACTATCCTTCTCCCCACTGGTCTCCTCAACTGTCCTCTTCCTCCCGTCATGTCCCAACCCTTCTCTTCCTCCGCTCTGGTCTCCTCAACTGTCCTCCTTCTTCCGTCATGTCCCAACCCTTCTCCTCGTCCCCTCTGGTCCCCAACCCTTTTCCTCTCCTCTGGTCCCACCAATTGTTCTCCTCTTCCCCTCTGGCCCTTAATCCTCCTCCTCCCTTTCAGCCCCAATCCTCCCCCTCTACTCTGATAACCAACTGTTATACTTCTCCCCTCTAGCCCCTCCCAACCCTCTCCTTCCCCTCTGCTCCCAGTTCTTCCCCTCCTTCCCTTAGGCCCCCAACTTTTCTCCTCTTCCCTCTTATCCCCCAATCTTCCTCCTCCTGCCCTTCAGTCTGCCAATGGTCCTCCTCCTTCCCCCCTCCGGCCCCCAACCCTCCTTCCCTTCAGCCCCTCAACTCTCTTCCTCCCCTCTGGCCCCCAACCCTCCTCCTGCCCTCCAGCCTCCAACTCTCCTCCTTGCCTCCAGTCCCCAACCCTCCACCTCCCCTCCAGTCCCCAACCATCCTCCTCCCCTCCAGTCCCCAACCATCCTCCTCCTCCCCTCATGTCCCAGCCCTTCTTCTCTTCTGGTCCCCCCGACTGTCCTCCTCCTCCCCTCCCCTTTGGTCATAACCCCTCCCCTCCCCTCTGCCCCCTCCCAAACCTTCTTTTCCTCCCTTCCATGTCCTAACGCTTCTCCTCTCCCCCTCTTGCTCTCCAACACTCCTCTCCTTCCAGTCCCTAACCCTTTTCCTCCACTCTGGCCATCAACCCTCCTCCTCATCCTCTTCTCCAGGCTGTAACCCTACCTTTCCTCCCCCTGCCCTTCTTCCCTTCTGTAACCCACCTAATCCTTCCAAACAGACCTCCCAACCCTCCTCCTGCCCTCCAGGACCTACCCCCCCCCCCCACTCCACCCCTCAGGCCCCCATCCCCCCTCTCCTCTCTGGTCCAACTCTTCTCCTCCTCTCCTCCATCCCCCAGCTCTCCTTCTTCTGCCCTTCAGTACCTCCCAATGCTCATCCTCTTCCCCCTCTTTAGGCCCCAATTATTCTCCTTCTCCTCGCCATCCCCCAACCCTCCTCCTCATACCCTCCAGCCCCACCCTCCATTTAATTTCCTCTGGCCCCAACCCTCCCCTTTCTCTTTGGTTCCAACTCTTCTCCTCCTCCCCTCAGGCCCCCTACTCTTCTCCTTCCCTCAGGCCCCAAACTCTCCTTCTTCCGCTCTCCAGTCCCCCAATGTTCATCCTCTTCTCCCTCTCAGGCCCCAACTCTTCTCCTTCTCCTCTCCATCCCCCAACCCTCCTCCTAATGCCCTCCAGCCCCCCAACCTTCCTTCTCATGCCCTCCAGCCCCCCAACCTTCCTTCTCATGCCCTCCAGCCCCCCAACTCTTGACCTCCTCCCCTTAGGCCCCCAACTCTTCATCTCCTCCCCTTACGCCCCCAAATCTTCTCCTCATCTCCTTCATCCCCCAACCCTCCTTCTTCTGACTTTCAGTCCCCCAACGCTCCTCCTCCTCCTCTTCCCCTCCAGCCTCCCAACCTTTCTCTTCTGCCCCTTTAAAGTGTTTGTTACCCCAACATTTCATATTCCTGATATGTGTCTGCTGTTCCATGTACTGGTATGAGAAAGTCTCCTGTTCTCTTTGTATTGCTTCCTTTGGGTGAAATCCCTGGTGCTCCTGCCAGTCCCTCTGCTTTCCTATTAAATATTGACCACACTAAGCAGGAGAGCACAGCGTGGTCAGTTCTCTAGCTATGCTGAGAACTCAGCCTGCTCTCCTCCAATGATCAGACATGTCCTGACATGCCCCCTCTGCACAGCCTCCCCCCTCCCCCACACACAGCCTCCCCCCAGCTCTTATGTAGTTGAGAGCAAAGGGAATGTGATCACTTATAAAGAAGGGAAAAAGTATTTATAATTTCTTTTTATATCTATACACAAATGTCTTCCCTTTCATTTCTATTTTGAAATGATTTGGATGTTTTTAAGGTGATCGTTTACAGTCACTTTACCCTCCTCCTCGCATCTGATCCCTGAGATTCAGAGGCACGTGACGGGAGTTTCCTTACAAATAAAACAGGAATGAGGAGGAGAAGAGGTCCCAGGAGGTGGTCATGCTGATAGAAGCTGATTGGAAATGTAATCTCCATTACAATGTAGAACATGATTTTGCGGCCTCTGCAGAGGATGTTTCCCAGCCTCCTGTAATCCAGGCCTGATTTACGGGGACAGGTGGAGGACATTCTTTGTGACGTGTCCTCCTGCTTCACTGATGGCCTTCTCAGATGGCACACTTGCAGCAGAGCAGGCCGGGGCCTCCAGAGGATATTGGACAAGCTCCAGCTATTGGTCCATCCTGGACACCCAGTGGTACCTGGGTTCCTCCTCCCTTTTAGCAGTTTCGGTATCAGCCCTGGAACCAGTATAGTCAGTGGTAAGGTTTGGCACTGCCCATGATTGGAGCTATGTTGATAGGATCCCTGCCCCCATCGGGAAATGCACTAAAGAGGCACTGCGGAAGCCCAATATAGTGGACACCCAATGGTGGTCCCTCTTCTTAGTGACCTGAATGTGTGGGCCCTAAAGTAGGATCTTATATGGCACTCAGATACTCTGTGTCTGAGAACCCGGGTCTTCATTGTCACCAAAGAAACTGCTGTCCCCAGCTGCCCACCCCACCCACCCATGTATAATGCTCAGGGTCTGAGAAGGCCAGGGTACAAAGTCTGTCCACCTTCCTCCTCCTTCCCTGTGGCCTCCTCCTCGGCCTCCCGCTGCCTGTGACTCCAAGGGATGGAAGCAGTGGATGGAGGTTCCTGGTGGCCCCCCGGATGGTATCCAATCCCTCCCCTTCCTCCCACTGTCTATGACTCCAAGGGATGGAAGCAGTGGATGGAGGTTCCTGGTGGCCCCCGGATGGTATCCAATCCCTCCCCTTCCTCCCACTGTCTATGACTCCAAGGGATGGAAGCAGTGGATGGAGGTTCCTGGTGGCCCCCCGGATGGTATCCAATCCCTCCCCTTCCTCCTGCTGCCTGTGACTCCAAGGGATGGAAGCAGTGGATGCAGGTTCCTGATGGCCCCCCGGATGGTATCCAATCCCTGCTCAGCCTCCCGCTGCCTGTGACTCCCAGCAGGACCATTTTTAAGGCAAGGCAAAAGGGGCAGCTGCCCTGGGCCCCATCATTATTGTGGGGCCCAAAGCAGTTGCCTCATACTTGCCAACTATCCTGGTTTATATTCCCTTTTCCCTTGAAGTTTTAGTCCCATGCTGTGTCCCAATATCTCAGTGTGAAGTTCTGTTACTAATGCCTCCCAGCTTTCCTCTACATGATTCAGAATTTGCCACAGTGTACTGCCTCCTAGCTAATCCCATCCCCCTCCCACTGCCACTGATCCCAACCCCCCTCCACAAGCACTGCCACTGATCCCAGGAGTCCTAGGATTCCTAGGAGTTTTCTGTCTATTGATGGGTCCCCTCACCTCCCCAGTCCACGGTGTGCAGGCAGTGAGGAGATGATGTGCTGCTGTAACCTCTAGCAACCAATCATTGCGCGGTAAGGATATGCAATAACCTCTAGGAACCAATCAGTGAGCAGTAATAATGTACAGTAACCTCTAGCAACCAATTAGTGAGTGGTTTAGATATCTAGTAACCTCTAGCAACCAATCAGTGAGTGGTATAGATGTCCAGTAACCTCTAGCAACCAATCAGTGAGCAGTATTGATGTACAGTAATCTCTAGCAACCAAACAAGCAGAAGTCATGTGCTGTAACCTCTAGAAAATAAACAGTGACCCATAATGTGTGCTGTAACCCCTAGCAACCAGTCAGTGTGCGGTAATGATACACTGTAACCTCTGGTAACCTCTGGCAACCATCGCAATCATTGCCTGATCTCATTCAGTAAACTGATTTTGAGTCTAGCTGCTATTTATTGTATGTCTTAAAGCATGTGGAGAGCGAAATTGCATGTAGGGGGGCCCAAGAAAATGTTTGCCCAGGGTCCAATCAATATTAAAGACTGCCCTGACTCCAAGGGATGGAAGCAGTGGATGGAGGTTCCTGCTGGCCCTTAGGATGGTATGCAATTCCTCCCCTTCCTCCCGCTGCCTGTGACTCCCAGGGATGGAAGCAGTGGATGGAGGTTCCTGGTGGCCCCCCGGATGGTATCCAATCCCTCCCCTTCCTCCCGCTGCCTGTGACTCCCAGGGATGGAAGCAGTGGATGGAGGTTCCTGGTGGTCCCCCGGATGGTATCCAATCCCTCCCCTTCCTCCCGCTGCCTGTGACTCCCAGGGATGGAAGCAGTGGATGGAGGTTCCTGGTGGCCCCCCGGATGGTATCCAATCCCTCCTCAGCCTCCCGCTGCCTGTGACTCCCAGGGATGGAAGCAGTGGATGGAGGTTCCTGCTGGCCCTTAGGATGGTATCCAATCCCTCCCCTTCCTCCCGCTGCCTGTGACTCCAAGAGATGGAAGCAGTGGATGGAGGTTCCTGGTGGCCCCCCGGATGGTATCCAATCCCTCCCCTTCCTCCCGCTGCCTGTGACTCCCAGGGATGGAAGCAGTGGATGGAGGTTCCTGGTGGTCCCCCGGATGGTATCCAATCCCTCCCCTTCCTCCCGCTGCCTGTGACTCCAAGAGATGGAAGCAGTGGATGGAGGTTCCTGGTGGCCCCCCGGGTGGTATCCAATCCCTCCTCAGCCTCCCGCTGCCTGTGACTCCCAGGGATGGAAGCTGTGGATGGAGGTTCCTGGTGGCCCCCCGGATGGTATCCAATCCCTCCCCTTCCTCCCGCTGCCTGTGACTCCAAGAGATGGAAGCAGTGGATGGAGGTTCCTGCTGGCCCTTAGGATGGTATCCAATCCCTCCCCTTCCTCCCGCTGCCTGTGACTCCAAGAGATGGAAGCAGTGGATGGAGGTTCCTGGTGGCCCCCCGGATGGTATCCAATCCCTCCCCTTCCTCCCGCTGCCTCTGACTCCCAGGGATGGAAGCAGTGGATGGAGGTTCCTGGTGGCCCCCCGGATGGTATCCAATTCCTCCCCTTCCTCCCGCTGCCTATGACTCCCAGGGATGGAAGCAGTGGATGGAGGTTTCTGGTGGCCCCCCGGATGGTATCCAATCCCTCCCCTTCCTCCCGCTGCCTGTGACTCCAAGAGGTGGAAGCAGTGGATGGAGGTTCCTGGTGGCCCCCCGGATGGTATCCAATCCCTCCCCTTCCTCCCGCTGCCTGTGACTCCAAGAGATGGAAGCAGTGGATGGAGGTTCCTGGTGGCCCCCCGGGTGGTATCCAATCCCTCCTCAGCCTCCCGCTGCCTGTGACTCCCAGGGATGGAAGCTGTGGATGGAGGTTCCTGGTGGCCCCCCGGATGGTATCCAATCCCTCCCCTTCCTCCCGCTGCCTGTGACTCCAAGAGATGGAAGCAGTGGATGGAGGTTCCTGGTGGCCCCCCGGATGGTATCCAATCCCTCCCCTTCCTCCCGCTGCCTCTGACTCCCAGGGATGGAAGCAGTGGATGGAGGTTCCTGGTGGCCCCCCGGATGGTATCCAATTCCTCCCCTTCCTCCCGCTGCCTATGACTCCCAGGGATGGAAGCAGTGGATGGAGGTTTCTGGTGGCCCCCCGGATGGTATCCAATCCCTCCCCTTCCTCCCGCTGCCTGTGACTCCAAGAGGTGGAAGCAGTGGATGGAGGTTCCTGGTGGCCCCCCGGATGGTATCCAATCCCTCCCCTTCCTCCCGCTGCCTGTGACTCCCAGGGATGGAAGCAGTGGATGGAGGTTCCTGGTGGTCCCCCGGATGGTATCCAATCCCTCCACTTCCTCCCGCTGCCTGTGACTCCCAGGGATGGAAGCAGTGGATGGAGGTTCCTGGTGGCCCCCCGGATGGTATCCAATCCCTCCCCTTCCTCCCGCTGCCTGTGACTCCCAGGGATGGAAGCAGTGGATGGAGGTTCCTGGTGGCCCCCCGGATGGTATCCAATCCCTCCCCTTCCTCCCGCTGCCTGTGACTCCCAGGGATGGAAGCAGTGGATGGAGGTTCCTGGTGGCCCCCCGGATGGTATCCAATCCCTCCCCTTCCTCCCGCTGCCTGTGACTCCAAGAGGTGGAAGCAGTGGATGGAGGTTCCTGGTGGCCCCCCGGATGGTATCCAATCCCTCCCCTTCCTCCCGCTGCCTGTGACTCCCAGGGATGGAAGCAGTGGATGGAGGTTTCTGGTGGCCCCCCGGATGGTATCCAATCCCTCCACTTCCTCCCGCTGCCTGTGACTCCCAGGGGTGGAAGCAGTGGATGGAGGTTTCTGGTGGCCCCCCGGATGGTATCCAATCCCTCCCCTTCCTCCCGCTGCCTGTGACTCCCAGGGATGGAAGCAGTGGATGGAGGTTCCTGGTGGCCCCCCGGATGGTATCCAATCCCTCCACTTCCTCCCGCTGCCTGTGACTCCCAGGGGTGGAAGCAGTGGATGGAGGTTTCTGGTGGCCCCCCGGATGGTATCCAATCCCTCCCCTTCCTCCCGCTGCCTGTGACTCCCAGGGATGGAAGCAGTGGATGGAGGTTCCTGGTGGCCCCCCGGATGGTATCCAATCCCTCCACTTCCTCCCGCTGCCTGTGACTCCCAGGGGTGGAAGCAGTGGATGGAGGTTTCTGGTGGCCCCCCGGATGGTATCCAATCCCTCCCCTTCCTCCCGCTGCCTGTGACTCCCAGGGGTGGAAGCAGTGGATGGAGGTTCCTGGTGGCCCCCCGGATGGTATTCAATCCCTCCCCTTCCTCCCGCTGCCTGTGACTCCAAGAGGTGGAAGCAGTGGATGGAGGTTCCTGGTGGCCCCCCGGATGGTATTCAATCCCTCCCCTTCCTCCCGCTGCCTGTGACTCCCAGGGATGGAAGCAGTGGATGGAGGTTTCTGGTGGCCCCCCGGATGGTATCCAATCCCTCCCCTACCTCCAGCTGCTGTGCCTCCAGTGGTCTATTAGGCTGCACAGTTTGTGTTTCGAGGAGACACACTAAGAGGATATTGGCACTCATCCTAGGCTGATCGCTGCTCATCATCTCAGTCACCTTCATAAAGGGAAACAAAAGAGTGCAGGCCACCTCTGGGGGGGGTAAAACATCTCCCCAGAGCCTGTCCCGAACTCACAGACATACTGGGGGATCAGATGTTCATGCTGAAGCATATTTAGGGTGGAATTTCTGTGCATGGGGGGAGGGGGGGTGTCACATATCAATGTGTTGGCATTTCCACCAGGCAAGCCATGGCTGGGAAGAAGCACCAAACCCGCCTGGCATGGCGAAGAGTCCGGGGGAATTCTGACAGGAAGTGATGTACTATGAGGTTCAGGACCATGCAAGGCACATGACTGAGGTTTAGACATGTGCGCTTCGTTACGTTCCCAATTGAAATTCTGACAAATTCGGATGTATCCAAATTTTCGAATTACAATTCAAAACGAATCCGAAATAACGAAAAATCGAATCGTTTTCAAATTCAAATTCAAAAAGTTTTCCAATTTCTAAAGAGAATAAAATAGAATAGAAAATAAAATAGGATAGAAAATAAAGGAATAGAATAGAAAAAAAAGGATAGAAAAAAATAACAGGAAATAAAAGAATAGAATATATTAGAGTAAAACAGAACATAATAGAATAGAAAATAAAAGAACATCCTAGACTATATGCTATAATATAATATAAAGAAATAGAATAGAATAGACTAACATAGAAAGCATATAACCATCTTCTGAAATTCGAATTTCAAATAGAATACATTTTTTTTTTTTTCAAATACACAAGAAAAGTATAAAAGAGAAAAAAAAAGAATAGAATAGACTATAGAAAAGAAAAGAATATAATTAAAAAAACAATAGAATAGAAAGAATGTAACCATTTCCCAAAATGCAAATAGAATCAATTCAAATTTGAATAGAATAGAAAAGAATAGATTAGAATAGAATAGAAAATTACAGTGTAGAAATAGAAATAGAATAGAAAGAATATAACCATCTTCCGAAATTCAAATAGAATAAATTTGAATTGGAATAAAAAAGAATAGAATAGAAAATAAAATAATAGTACAGAAAAGAATAGAATAAACAAAAAGAAAAAGAATATAATTAAAAAAAACAATAGAAGAGAAAGAATATAACCATTTCCCAAAATTCAGATAGAATCAATTTGAATTTGAATAGAATAGAAAAGAATAGATTAGAATAGAATAGAAAAGAGTAGATTAAACTAGGAAGATGGTTATAGTTATTCTGTTCCTTTGTTTTTTCTATACTATTGTGTTATTTTCTATTCTTTTCTATTCTATTATTTTCTATTTTATTCAAATTCTAATTGATTCTATTTGAATTTCGGAAAATAGTTATATTATTTATATTCTATTCTCTTGTTTTTTTTTAATTGTAGTCTATTCTATTTTATTCAAATTTTAGAAGATGGTTATAATCTTTCTATTTAGTTCTATTCTTTTTGTATGCAATTTATTCCTTTCTATTCTATTCTGTTCTTTTATTTTCTATCCTATTTTGTTCTGTTCTATTATATTCTATTCTTTTATTTTCTGTATAGAGTATATTATTTTCTATTCTATTTTTTTCTATTCCATTCCTTTATTCTCTATGTAATTGTTTTTGGAAATTGGAAAACTGATCGAATTTGAAAACTATTCAAAATTGATTTGAAAACGTTTCGAATCGATCCGAAGTTTCAAAAATTCAAATCGATTTGAATATGAATAATCAAAAGGAATAAAACTGATTCAATGAATTTAACTAAACAAATTTATGTAAATAACGAATCAGAAGGAAACAAATGTTTTCGTTCTGCACATGTCTAGTGAGGTTTCCCCAGGCAAGGGGCGGAGAGCAGGTCTATGTCATTGTCACACATAACCTTCCTTAATTTCGGCTGCTTCCCAGCCTGGGCCCTGAGAAATGACTGTGGCTCCTGACGGGTGTGGCTCCCTTCCCCCCTGGAAATGGAATTTTGGATAGGCTCTAAGGCACTTGTAGGCAGGTGCAGTCCACTTTCTCCACTGCAGGTGGCACTCTTCTACAGCAGCACCGCAGTTCGAGAGGGAGTAAGAGGAAAGACAATTCCTCTATGGTTTCCTGGGTTACTGGGGAAGCACCCAATTGGACGCTGATGCCCCATGTGACTCCAGTAGCCATCTTGGGTCAGGCAGAGCCTACTTAAGGCCCTGGCTCCCAGGCTTGGTGCGTGTTCTGTGAGTCGGTAGTGTAAGGACAGGACCCCCCGCCTGTTAGGGACAGTGCTAGCGGTAGGGAGAGGTTTCTGACGAGCAGGGAAAGCGTAGGGTCACAACTCCTTTGGACATCTTCCCGCTTGGGCCCTGGATAGCCAGGCCACATTCCGCCCTTTGTACAGATGCTGTCAACTCGGCTGGTGCCTGTCATCTTCACCTTGTTGGAATCCGTGAGTGTACCATGTTGGGCAGGCGTCCCTCCAGGGTGTTGCGAACTCTCATTGCTTTACTTCAATGCAAGTTTTCTATTGCACCCGACTGAGTGAGTTACTGCCGCTGCACCATGTTGCACCCCACCTACATGCAACTGGTCCTGATGCTGAGGAGGACTTAGAGGATCAGGCCAATGAGGAGGAGGTAGATCACCTACCAATTCTCATCATGAGTGGTATGGCCCACGCAGCATCTATATCATTCCCAGGCACCAAAAGGATAACCCGCTACACTGTTACTGATATATAAGGACGTTGCTGCCCATGCTTACTGGACCAGGTGTCTGTGGTCATGTGTGGTCCAGTGACAGAGACAGGCTTTCCTCCATTTGGAGGCAGAGAGCAGGGATGGTCTTCTGGGTGAAGTATTGGCAGTTGGGTACCGCGCTGGGGCAACGTATCCCATAAATTGGTGCAAGGGGCTGTTTCCACTAGTTGGTATTTGAGCAGTTGTATCACGAGCAACTTTGCTTAGCAGGCATGGAGACGCTGGCTGTGCCTCTGCAACATTTTTTTTTTTTTTTTGGTGACAGGAACCGAGAAAAGGAAACGTGATGACTCCGCTTTGGTGCTGCTTCTACTGATCTCAGTGTTGCCGAGTCATGTGCTTATGCATTACAGTACCCAGGTGGGTGTGGGGCTTCCGGTTGAGGTTGCAGACCACAGCACTACTGTTGGCAGCAGACATAGTAAAAGAAAGGCCACACAACTCGAGCTCAATGTGAGGAAGAGTGGGTGGAGGTAGAGTTGGTGAAGGAAGAGCTGGTGGAGGAGGAATTGGTGGAGGAAGAGTTGGTGGAGGAGGAGCTGGTGGAGGAAGAGTTGGTGGTGAAAGAGTTGGTGGAGGAAGAGTTGGTGGAGGAAGAGTTGGTGGGGGAAGAGCTGGTGGAGGAGGAATTGGTGGAGGAAGAATTGGTGGAGGAAGAGTTGGCGGAGGAGGAGCTGGTGGAGGAGGAGCTGGTGGAGGAAGAGTTGGTGGAGGAAGAATTGGTGGAGGAAGAATTGGTGGAGGAAGAGTTGGTGAAGGAAGAGTTGGTGGAGGGAGAGTTGGTGGAGGAAGAGTTAGTGAAGGAAGAGTTGGTGGAGGAAGAATTGGTGGAGGAAGAATTGGTGGAGGAAGAATTGGTGGAGGAAGAGTTGGTGGAGGAAGAATTGGTGGAGGAAGAGTTGGTGAAGGAAGAGTTGGTGGAGGAAGAGTTGGTGGAGGAAGAATTGGTGGAGGAAGAATTGGTGAGGGAAGAATTGGTGGAGGAAGAGTTGGTGGAGGAAGAGTTGGTGGAGGAAGAGTTGGTGAAGGAAGAGTTGGTGGAGGAAGAATTGGTGGAGGAAGAATTGGTGGAGGAAGAATTGGTGGGGGAAGAATTGGGGGAGGAAGAGTTGGTGGAGGAAGAATTGGTGGAGGAAGAGCTGGTGGAGGAGGAATTGGTGGAGGAAGAGTTGGTGGAGGAGGAGCTGGTGGAGGAAGAGTTGGTGAGTGGAAGAGTTGGTGGAGGAAGAGTTGGTGGAGGAAGAGTTGTGGAGGAAGAGTTGGTGGGGGAAGAGCTGGTGGAGGAGGAATTGGTGGAGGAAGAGTTGGTGAAGGAAGAGTTGGTGGAGGGAGAGTTGGTGGAGGAAGAGTTGGTGGAGGGAGAGTTGGTGGAGGAAGAGTTAGTGAAGGAAGAGTTGGTGGAGGAAGAATTGGTGGAGGAAGAGCTGGTGGAGGAGGAATTGGTGGAGGAAGAATTGGTGGAGGAAGAGTTGGTGGAGGAAGAGTTGGTGGAGGAGGAGCTGGTGGAGGAGGAATTGGAGGGAAGAGTTGGTGGAGGAGCTGGTGGAGGAAGAGTTGGTGGTGGAAGAGTGGCGGAGGAAGAGTTGGTGGAGGAAGAGTTGGTGGGGGAAGAGCTGGTGGAGGAGGAATTGGTGGAGGAAGAATTGGTGGAGGAAGAGTTGGTGAGGAAGAGTTGGTGGAGGAGGAGCTGGTGGAGGAAGAGTTGGTGGAGGAAGAATTGGTGGAGGAAAAGTTGATGAAGAAGAGTTGGTGAGGGAGAGTTGGTGGAGGAAGAGTTAGTGAAGGAAGAGTTGGTGGAGGAAGAATTGGTGGAGGAAGAATTGGTGGAGGAAGAATTGGTGGAGGAAGAGTTGGTGGAGGAAGAATGGTGGAGGAAGAGTTGGTGAAGGAAGAGTTGGTGGAGGAAGAGTTGGTGGAGGAAGAATTGGTGGAGGAAGAATTGGTGGAGGAAGAGTTGGTGAGGAAGAGCTGGTGGAGGAGATTGGTGGAGAAGAATTGGTGGAGGAAGAGTTGGTGGAGAAAGAATCGGTGGAGGATAGTGTGAAGGAAGAGTTGGTGAAGGAAGAGTTGGTGAGGAAGAATTGGTGGGAGAGAATTGGTGGGGTTGGTGGAGGAAGGAGTTGGTGGAGGAAGAGCTGGTGGAGGAGGAATTGGTGGAGGAAGAATTGGTGGAGGAGAGTTGGTAGAGGAAGAATTGGTGGAGGAAGAGTTGGTGGAGGAAGAGTTGGTAGAGGAAGAATTGGTGGAGGAAGAATTGGTGGAGGAAGAGTTGGTGGGGAAGAATTGGTGGAGGAAGAGTTGGTGGAGGAAGAGCTGGTGGAGGAAGAATTGGCGGAGGAAGAGTTGGTGGAGGAAGAGTGGAGGAGAAGAATTGTTGAGGAAGATTTGGTAGAGGAAGAATTGGTGGAGGAGAATTGGGGAGGAAGAGTTGGTGGAGAGATGGCTGGTGGAGGAGGAATTGGTGGAGGAAGAATTGGTGGAGGAAGAGTTGTGGAGGAGGGGCTGTGGAGGAAGAGTTGGTGGAGGAAGAGTTGGTGGAGGAAGAGTTGGTGGAGGAAGAGTTGGTGGGGGAAGATTGGTGGAGGAAGATATGGTGGAGGAGGAATTGGTGGAGGAAGAATTGGTGGAGGAAGAGTTGGTGGAGGAAGAGTTGGTGGAGGAGGAGCTGGTGGAGGAGGAATTGGTGAGGAAGAGTGGTGGAGGAGGAGCTGGTGGAGGAAGAGTTGGTGGTGGAAGAGTTGGCGGAGGAAGAGTTGGTGGAGGAAGAGTTGGTGGGGAAGAGCTGGTGGAGGAGGAATTGGTGGAGGAAGAATTGGTGGAGGAAGAGTTGGTGGAGGAAGAGTTGGTGGAGGAGGAGCTGGTGGAGGAAGAGTTGGTGGAGGAAGAATTGGTGGAGGAAAAGTTGATGAAGGAAGAGTTGGTGGAGGGAGAGTTGGTGGAGGAAGAGTTAGTGAAGGAAAGAGTTGGTGGAGGAAGAATTGGTGGAGGAAGAATTGGTGGAGGAAGAGTTGGTGGAGGAAGAATTGGTGGAGGAAGAGTTGGTGAAGGAAGAGTTGGTGGAGGAAGAGTTGGTAGAGGAAGAATTGGTGGAGGAAGAATTGGTGGGGGAAGAATTGGTGGAGGAAGAGTTGGTGGAGGAAGAGCTGGTGGAGGAGGAATTGGTGGAGGAAGAATTGGTGGAGGAAGAGTTGGTGGAGAAGAATTGGTGGAGGAAGAGTTGGTGGAGGAAGAATTGGTGGAGGAAGAGTTGGTGAAGGAAGAGTTGGTGGAGGAAGAGTTGGTGGAGGAAGAATTGGTGGAGGAAGAATTGGTGGAGGAAGAGTTGGTGGAGGAAGAATTGGTGGAGGAAGAGTTGGTGAAGGAAGAGTTGGTGGAGGAAGAGTTAGTGAAGGAAGAGTTGGTGGAGGAAGAATTGGTGGAGGAAGAATTGGTGGAGGAAGAATGGTGGAGGAAGAGTTGGTGGAGGAAGAATTGGTGGAGGAAGAGTTGGTGAAGGAAGAGTTGGTGGAGGAAGAGTTGGTGGAGGAAGAATTGGTGGGGAAGAATTGGTGGAGGAAGAGTTGGTGGAGGAAGAGCTGGTGGAGGAGGAATTGGTGGAGGAAGAATTGGTGGAGGAAGAATTGGTGGAGGAAGAGTTGGTGGAGAAAGAATCGGTGGAGGGAGAGTTGGTGAAGGAAGAGTTGGTGGAGGAAGAATTGGTGGAGGAAGATTGGTGGGGAAGAATTGGTGGAGGAAGAGTGGTGGAGGAGAGCTGGTGGAGGAGGAATTGGTGGAGGAAGAATTGGTGGAGGAAGAGTTGGTAGAGAAGAATTGGTGGAGGAAGAGTTGGTGGAGGAAGAGTTGGTAGAGGAAGAATTGGTGGAGGAAGAATTGGTGGAGGAAGAGTTGGTGGGGGAAGAATTGGTGGAGGAAGAGTTGGTGGAGGAAGAGCTGGTGGAGGAAGAATTGGCGGAGGAAGAGTTGGTGGGGAAGAGTTGGTAGAGGAAGAATTGGTGGAGGAAGATTATGGTAGAGGAAGAATTGGTGGAGGAAGAATTGGTGAGGAAGAGTTGGTGGAGGAAGAGCTGGTGGAGGAGGAATTGGTGGAGGAAGAATTGGTGGAGGAAGAGTTGGTGGAGGAGGGCTGGTGGAGGAAGAGTTGGTGGAGGAAGAGTTGGTGGAGGAAGAGTTGGTGGAGAAGAGTTGGTGGGGGAAGAATTGGTGGAGGAAGATATGGTGGAGGAGGATTGGTGGAGGAAGAATTGGTGAGGAAGAGTTGGTGGAGGAAGAGTTGGTGGAGGAGGAGCTGGTGGAGGAGGAATTGGTGGAGGAAGAGTTGGTGGAGGAGGAGCTGGTGGAGGAAGAGTTGGTGGTGGAAGAGTTGGCGGAGGAAGAGTTGGTGGAGGAAGAGTTGGTGGGGGAAGAGCTGGTGGAGGAGGAATTGTTGGAGGAAGAATTGGTGGAGGAAGAGTTGGTGGAGGAAGAGTTGGTGGAGGAGGAGCTGGTGGAGGAAGAGTTGGTGGAGGAAGAATTGGTGGAGGAAAAGTTGATGAAGGAAGAGTTGGTGGAGGGAGAGTTGGTGGAGGAAGAGTTAGTGAAGGAAGAGTTGGTGGAGGAAGAATTGGTGGAGGAAGAATTGGTGGAGAAGAGTTGGTGGAGGAAGAATTGGTGGAGGAAGAGTTGGTGAAGGAAGAGTTGGTGGAGGAAGAGTTGGTAGAGGAAGAATTGGTGGAGGAAGAATTGGTGGGGGAAGAATTGGTGGAGGAAGAGTTGGTGGAGGAAGAGCTGGTGGAGGAGGAATTGGTGGAGGAAGAATTGGTGGAGGAAGAGTTGGTGGAGGAAGATTTGGTGGAGGAAGAGTTGGTGAAGGAAGAGTTGGTGGAGGAAGAATTGGTGGAGGAAGAATTGGTGGGGGAAGAATTGGTGGAGGAAGAGTTGGTGGAGGAAGAGCTGGTGGAGGAGGAATTGGTGGAGGAAGAATTGGTGGAGGAAGAGTTGGTGGAGGAAGAGTTGGTAGAGGAAGAATTGGTGGAGGAAGAGTTGGTAGAGGAAGAATTGGTGGAGGAAGAATTGGTGGAGGAAGAGTTGGTGGGGAAGAATTGGTGGAGGAAGAGTTGGTGGAGGAAGAGCTGGTGGAGGAAGAATTGGCGGAGGAAGAGTTGGTGGAGGAAGAGTTGGTAGAGGAAGAATTGGTGGAGGAAGATTTGGTGGAGGAAGAGTTGGTAGAGGAAGAATTGGTGGAGGAAGAATTGGTGGAGAAGAGTTGGTGGAGGAAGAGCTGGTGGAGGAGGAATTGGTGGTGGAAGAATTGGTGGAGGAAGAGTTGGTGGAGGAGGGGCTGGTGGAGGAAGAGTTGGTGGAGGAAGAGTTGGTGGAGAAAAGAGTTGGGTGGAGGAAGAGTGGTGGAGGAAGAGTTGGTGGGGAAGAATTGGTGGAGGAAGATATGGTGGAGGAGGAATTGGTGGAGGAAGAATTGGTGGAGGAAGAGTTGGTGGAGGAAGAGCTGGTGGAGGAGGAATTGGTGGAGGAAGAATTGGTGGAGGAAGAGTTGGTGGAGGAGGGGCTGGTGGAGGAAGAGTTGGTGGAGGAAGAGTTGGTGGAGGAAGAGTTGGTGGAGGAAGAGTTGGTGGAGGAAGAGTTGGTGGAGGAAGAGTTGGTGGAGGAAGAATTGGTGGAGGAAGATATGGTGGAGGAAGAATTGGTGAAGGAAGAGTTGGTGGAAGATGAGGTGGCAGACCACCTGTGGGTGCCATTGAGGTGGCAGGAGTAAAGCTTAATGGGAGAGGTTGAGGAGCAATAAAGGAAAAGGTTGTTAAGCGACAGGGACCCTTTGTGGAGAACAGGCAGCGGCCGTCCAAATCCTTCTGGTGGCTGGACAGGCCTTGGGGGTAACCGCCATTTTTTCCTTCGGGGCAGTGCCCATCACTCATGGTTGCTTTGGTAAAGTAAAAAGCACACATGTCCTACCTCCGGTGTGTGTGACCTGACCCCTGCTATGTCCTGCAGGACCTATTTGCCTCTCTAATACCGCCGCATGCAGCACCTCGGCTCCTCATTTCACACCTGCCCCTCATAGTACTTTTCTGAACCTATGTTTGTAGTGGGGTGAATGTGGGGGGCTTTTAATGCACAACAATGGTGGTGAGCTGCACAGGATGGGCGCCTCCGACAACTGTGCAGCAACAATCATACACGGCACACCCCAAACCTGACCACTTGCCGTCCGCCCACAGTACATTTACTGCAGCGCCAGTAAGTCGTGGCACACAGTGGCCTGATCCCATGGTTGCTGTGTCCGTGGCCACAGCGGATCACGTTGCTCAGTTCCTGGCCGCTTTGAGTGGTCGGGGTATCATGTGATCGCTATGACCAATCATAGTGATCACATGATAACAAGTAAGGAAAACGTTCATGAATGCCCGTCAGCTTGCTTACTGTTGTGATGCTACCACATGGCCCATGGCACCCTGTACCGGGTTTTAGCTGTAGCCAATCACAGCATAAGAATAGTAAACCAGCTGTCATGAATGAAAGCCATTCATAAGAGTAAGGCCCCTTTCACACTGAGCCACAGACAGCGTTAGTGGTAAAGCGCCGCTAGTTTTATCAGTGCTTTACCGTCGTTTTAGCTGCGCTTTTCGGCCGCTGGCGGGCGCTTTAACCCCCGCTAGCGGCCGGAGAAAGGGTTAAATGCGCCCGAAAAAAGTGCCTCTGCCGAAGCACTTTTCAGGCACTTTTCATTTTAATTCATTTTAATAGGCAGGAGCGGTGGAGGGGCAGGGTATACAGCGCTCCCGCACCGCCTCAAAGACGCTGCTTGCAGGACTTTTTCTAACATCCCGCAAACGTAGCGCCCCGGTGTGAAAGAACGCGGGATCTCACATTGGGGCTGCAGGGGAGGCGCTTTACAGGCGCTATTTTTAGCCAAAAAAAAGCCACCGCATGTACGTTTACGTCGCCAGAATGGCACGGACAGGCAAATGGGCAAACCTCCCTTTAAATTTGCCGTCATGTGGTCGCGTGCCGCGAGCTCCGTGAGTGTGGTCGCAGGTCCCGCGGACTCGATGTCAGCGGGGATACCCGCGATCGTCTCACGGAGAGGAAGAACGGGGAGATGGTGATGTAAACAAGTATTTCCCTGTTCTGCCTAGTGACAGGACACTGATCACAACCCCCTGTAATCGGGAGCGGTGATCAGTGTCGTGTCACACGTAACCCCCCCCCACAGTTAGAATCACTCCCTAGGACACACTTAACCCCTTTAGCGCCCCCTCCTGGTTAACCCCTTCACTGCCAGTCACATTTACACAGTAATCAATGCATTTTTTTTTTTTCAAATATAAAGTTTATTAACCTCCAAACATGGGCGGAGAACCCACCGATACAAGCAATTATACAGAGAGAGAAAAAAAAAAACCATATTACAATTGTGTTATATAGAAGAAAAATATGCATTTCGAGCATCAATTATGTTTACAAAACTTAAAGTACATAAACAGATGGCTTGTCTACCGTTAAGGTACATTCTATAATAATTCACAGCTCGTATTAGGCTTAAAGTCATCTATGTATGGTGGTCCGCCCCCAATTTCCACTTTACTCTAAAAAGAAACTGAAGTATCCGAAGGGTAGTAAGAGGATGTAGAAAGAGAGAAGAAGGAAAGGTGTGTAAGTGGGGGTGGAGTGGGGAGGGGGGAGGACAAGGGAAAGAAGGGGGGAAGGGGGGGGGAAGGGAGGGGGGGGGGGGAAGACATGACGGTAGATAGGTCCAATCATTAAGTCCGGCCAAGAAGACGAGGTTCACCTATTCAGCTCAAGAGTCGTTGACCTTCATCCGAGAATATGAACATATTCCAATTGTCCCATGTCTGTTTAAACGTCTCTTGTTTATGTTGCTCTGTCAAAATCAAGTCCTCCATCCTCTTAATTTCCTCTACTCTTTGGAGCCATAGTTTTATAGGGGGAGGGAGGGTTTGCTTCCAGAAAATGGGGATGCATCCCTTCGCTGCATTAAGTAGATGTCGCACAAGTGATTTTTTATATGTTTTAATGGATACCGAGGAAAGGTGGAGAAGAAAAAAGGCGGGGTCTTCTGGGACTATGTACTCAGTAAATTTTTGTGTAATTCTCCTAACTTCACCCCAGAAGGGCTGTATCTTAGGGCATGTCCAAAAGACGTGGATCAGAGTTCCCTCCTCCTCTTCACATCGCCAGCACAACCCAGAGGAGTCCGGGAAGCATTTTTTTAATCTAGAAGGTGTCATGTACCACCTGGTGAGCAGTTTAAAGTTGGACTCTTGTATCTTGGTGCATAGCGAGGATTTGAGGGAGAAGGTAATGATCCGAGCCCTTTGTGAGGGTGAAAAGGTACAGTGTAGGTCTTTTTCCCAGCTGGTAAAACAAGTCAAATGCGGTTGCTTCGTTGGTGTATTTAGGAGGGAGTATGTTTGTGATAAAATATTGGTCAATGGGGTGTCCTCAGAGCATAAAGCCTCAAATGGCGTTGGGTCTCGGGTAAAGTTATGTGGGTCTGGAAGTGAGTGGAGAAAGTGGTGTAGTTGCAGTGCTTTCCAGAAAGAGAGCCGGTACAAACCCGTTGGGTTAGAGAGTTCTGCTAGAGTCGGCCATTTCCCACCACTAATAAATTTGATTGCGCAGTCCCTCCCTGTTTCTCCAAGAGGCGTTATTTCCCTTGCTTCCATGCCTGGTTCAAATTTTGGGTTGCCCAAAACTGGAAATAGGGGTGAAGTCTTTGATGTGAGAGCTGTGTGGAAGGCAGTTTGGTGACTGTTCCT
This sequence comes from Lithobates septentrionalis, assembly GCA_037952835.1. Taxonomy (NCBI): domain Eukaryota; kingdom Metazoa; phylum Chordata; class Amphibia; order Anura; family Ranidae; genus Lithobates; species Lithobates septentrionalis. The sequence goes on from JBBDGP010005158.1 coordinate 33,563, forward strand.
CAGGGTGGTTCCTATAAGAGGGTGAGATTTCAGAGTGTTTGGGAGATCGCTTACACACCACAGCGCCCCCCCTAGAGGCACACTCGACTGTGATTGTTCGAGGTTGATCCATAATTTGGAGGTACTATTTCTCCTCCAGTCGAGTATACGACCCAGGTGCGAGGCCATGCAGTACAAGCGAATATCGGGCATTGCCAACCCCCCATGCTGTTTGGGTAGGGTTAGTTGTAAGCGGCGTAAGCGAGGTCTTTTGTGTGCCCATATGAATTTTGTAAAGAGTGCGTGGGTCTGTTTAAAGAAAGAGGACGGGATATGAATTGGTAGGGCTTGAATAAGGTAAATGAATTTCGGTAAAATACTCATTTTAAGCAAATTGCATCTCCCGAACCAGGAGCGGAAGCCCGAATGCCATCTATCTAACAATGCCCGGGTCTTTGCTAATAGTGGAGGAAAATTTAGATCAAATGTTCTTGTTACATCTGGAGGGATGAGTGTGCCCAGATACTTTAATGCTGATGAGGTCCATTTAAATTTAAAGTTTGACTGAAGGTCAGTTAGTATGCAGGGGGGGACTGAAACACCCATAGCTTCAGATTTAGAGAAGTTTATTTTTAAATTTGAGATTTCCCCATATGTTTTGAATTCTCGCATTAGATTGGGGAGGGAAATTTTAGGGTTTGTTAGGGAGAACAGAAGATCATCAGCGTAAGCTGAGATCTTGTAGTGTGTGTTACCTACTTGAAGTCCTGATATGTCCGGGTTCGACCTAATCCTGCATAAGAAGGGCTCAAGGGAAAGAGCGAATAGCAATGGAGACAGAGGGCACCCTTGTCTCGTGCCATTCCTAATGGGGAAGGGTCGTGAGAGTACGCCATTTGCCTTCACTTGTGCTGATGGAATCGAGTAGATACTACCGATCCATTTCATCATTCTGTCTCCTAAGCCGACTTGACGGAGCACCGAGAACAAATAGTTCCAGTGCACCCTGTCAAAGGCCTTTTCTGCGTCGGTATTAACGAAAATGCTGGGAGTTTTCCTAGTCTTAGCTACGTGGACAAGGTTAAGGACCTTAATGGTATTATCCCTGGCCTCTCTGGTAGGGATGAATCCCACTTGATCTAGGTGGATCAGGGAATTAAGATGTGTCGCCAATCTAGTTGCTATGATTTTAGAAAATAATTTAAGGTCTATGTTTAGTAGAGATATGGGTCTATAGCTCCCACATGAGCATGGATCCTTCCCCTCTTTGTAAATTAGAGAAATATGAGCTTTAAGAGTATCGTTAGGGAAGTTAGAGCTTGTCCCTAGTGTGTTGAAAAATGTCACTAGTCGTGGGCCTAATACCGATAAGAAAGTCTTGTAGTATTGGACTGTATAGCCGTCCGGACCTGGTGCTTTACCTATTTTCATGGATTTGACTGCCGTTTGTAATTCTTGTAATGTGATTGGTTCCTCTAGTAGGGACTGAGTTTCCTCCGGTAGTGAGGGCATTCGGGCCTCCGAGATGTATTTGTCAATATCCGCTAGACTGGAGGGGGGAGAGGGGAGATTGTATAGGTCAGCATAAAAGGTTTCAAAGCCCTGTGCGATTTGCTTTGGCAAGGTGGCCTTTCTACCGTTTGGTAATGTTATCTGTGGAATGTACGAGGCTGCCTTAATTTCCTTCACCGATCTGGCTAACAGCTTCCCACATTTCTCCCCCGACTCATAAGACATCTTGCGGCAAAACTGCAGAGCAGCTTTTGCTTTATAAAGAAGCAGGTCTGTAATCTGTGCTCGCAAAGTCCCCAATTTCAGTTCAAGGTCTCGATTAGGCAACTGTTTATGTTGCAGTTCCAATGTAGATAGGTCAGCGAGTAATCTGGTAAGCTGTGCGTTCCTCTCTTTTTTGATAGTGGCCCCATGTTTGATGAGTATACCCCGTATCACGCACTTGTGTGCTTCCCACAGAATACCGGGGTCACAGTCCTGGGAGTCGTTTTCCTGAAAATATGTACCTATGGCTTTGGACACATCTCCCAGCACCTCTGGAGTCTGCAGTAAGCTCTCATTTAAGCGCCAGAAGAGGGACCTCTGGGATGGACTCTCGGTAAGTATGTATGTAAGGTGGATTGGTGCATGGTCTGACCATGTAATCTGACCAATTGTGGATGTTTCCACCAGATGTAGTTGGTCATGCGGCAGCAGGAATAAATCTATTCTGGAGTATATTTTGTGAGGGGAGGAGAAAAAGGTGTAATCCCTCTCTCCCGAATGTTGGAGTCTCCAAATATCAATTAGATGGGCCTCGTGCATAGATTGTTTAATACATTTTCGGTGGGACTGTGACAAAGAGGAAGTGCCAGAAGACGTGTCCACTGAGGGATCTAAAGGTGCATTAAAATCTCCCCCCAGGATCAGCTGACCTGCTTTGTATTCCATCAATTTCTTGATTGTTTTCCTAATAAAGCTTGCCTGCTGCTCATTGGGGGCATACAGGGTGGCCAGTGTAAACTGAGCCTCTCCCACATGTCCCTTTAGGAATAGATAGCGACCCTCGGGGTCTGCTAACATCTCCTGGAGTCGCCAAGGCAGCCTGTTAGAGACTAAGATCGATACCCCCCTGGATTTGGCATTGCAGTTTGTAGAGTGGTAGACATGTGGGAAGGTCCTATTCTGGAGTCCAGGGGATTTATTCGTTTTGAAATGGGTCTCTTGAATAAATGCAATGTCTGTGTGCGCTTTTTTAAGATCATGTAGTAACATGCGCCTCTTTTCGGGTGTGTTGAGGCCTTTGGCATTAAGACAGGTTACCTTGAAAGTGTCCACCGCCATGTCTTCAGGGGGGGGTAAAGGGAAGGGTTAACAAGGGTCACACTCAGATAGGGAAGGGTGGGGGGGGGAGAAGTAAGGGGGTAGAAAGAAAAGAGGGAGGAAAGAAGCGTCGAAAGGTGTTGTAACAGCAACTACTCAAACTTCAGCTGTCTACACCTAATTATAAGTCTAAATCAGTAAGACAAAGCCTACTTAAAGAGCATAATACCCTGAACCTAGGGTATATGCAGTGGCCTATGTGGGGTGTGGGTGAACAGTGGCCGCGGGAGAGGTCCCGGGACCTCCTCCCATCCTGGTCCACTCAAGAAGCAAAACTGAAATTAACAAACAACATAACAGAATAAAAAGAAGAAAAGTGGTCGAAGTAGCTGTCCCAGTACTCATTTACTTAGGGAAGCCGCTTAAGGGTTCCCTCTCTTCCTCCGCAATCACCATCCGGCGACAACTGGTGATCCACTACATGTATATCTAAAGACCTGTATTGTAATTGTATAGCTCTCAAGGTCTATTTCCACTTCAGCGATGTAGGATGGGGTGTTTCCCCCAAACGATCATCAACCCAGCTATACAGTGGTAGGTCTGGACGAACCCGTCTCATGCTGGAGTCACCCACTGGTGGAGTAAATCCGTCCCCCCCCCGGAGACACCAACATGGCGCATCTCACCCCCCCCCCTCCCCCCACACGGGCAAGCCTCCCCCCCTTGTGGGTATGATGTGCTCACACGTGGCCGTACATTTTACAACATAGCGAAACATGAGTTAGCATTACATTCCCTCTCTAGGATTCAGACCTCCATAAAAAAAAAAAACATAGAACATAAAACATAAAACATAATGCTTAATATGTTAACATAAAGGAAGAGTTCAGCGGGTGTAAAGCACTGTTTCTCTCTTATCTGGCTTGCTGACAGGAAGGTATCAATGCATTTTTAATCGCACGGATCGCTGTATAAATGTGAATGGCCCCAAAATCACACCAAAAGTGTCCGATGTGTCCGCCATAATGTCGCAGTCACGATAAAAAATCGCAGATCACCGCTATTACTAGTAAAAAAAAAATATTATTAATAAAAATGCCATAAAACTATCCCCTATTTTGTAGACGCTATAACTTTTGTGCAAACCAATCAATATACGCTTATTGCGATTTTTTTTTACCAAAAATATGTAGAAGAATACGTATCGGCCTAAACTGAGGAAAAACTTTTTTTTATATATTTTTGGGGGATATTTATTATAGCAAAAAGTAAAAAATATTGTGTTTTTTTTTCAAAATTGTCGCTCTTTTTTTGTTTATAGCGCAAAAAATAAAAACCGCAGAGGTGATCAAATACCACCAAAAGAAAGCTCTATTTGTGGCGAAAAAAGGACGTCAGTTTTGTTTGGGAGCCACGTCGCACGACCGCGCAATTGTCAGTTAAAGCGACGCAGTGCCGAATCGCAAAAAGTGTTCTGGTCTTTGGCCAGCTAAATGGTCTGGGGCTGAAGCAGTTAAAGAATTGAATAAAAAATAATTATAATTTTATTTTTTTTACCAGTCGGTGTCCCTGATCACCTCACACCCATTATATGATGAAGCTGCACTGGTGACAGGATGTAAAAAAATTGTGAAAAAAACGTTTTAATATTTTGTTAATTTTTCAAAAAATTGTGACAAAAAAAAAATGTAACTTCAAAAAACTTGCCGCGCCTCTTACTAACTACCTTGGACTGTCTACTTTCCAATAAGGGGTGGTTTGGGGGGGATTTGTACTCTGGGTGATTTGGTGGGGGGGTATTTGTACTGGGGGTGATTTAGGGAGATATGTACGGGGGGGGGGGGATTGGGGGGTATTTGTGATGGGGGTGATTTGAGGGGTATTTGTACTGGAGAATGATTTGGGGGTATTTGTACTGGGGGGTGATTTAGGGGGTATTTGTACTGGGAGTGATTTAGGGGATATTTGTACTGGAGAATGATTTGGGGGTATTTGTACTAGGGGTGATTTAGGGGGTATTTGTACTGGGGTTGATTTGGGGGGTATTTGTACTGGAGAGTGATTTGAGGGTATTTGTACGGGGTGATTTGGGGGGTGTTGGTACTGGGGGGGGGGGGATTTGTACTGGGGGTGATTTGGGAGGACTGTCTACTTTCCAATAAGGGGTGATTTGGGGGGGATTTGTACTGGGGGTGATTTGGGCAGAGATGTACTGGGGGTGATTTGGGGGTATTTGTATTGGGGGGGGATTTGGGGGGATTTGTACTTGGGAGAATTGGGGGGGATTTGTACTGGGGGATTTGTACTGGGGGGTGATTTGAGGAGTATTTGTACTGGGGGGGTGATTTGGGGAGTATTTGTATGGGGGTGATTTGGGGGGTATTTCTACTGGAGAGTGAGTTGGGGGTATTTGTACTGGGGGTGATTTGGGGGGGTATTTGTACTGGGGGGTGATTTGGGGGGTATTTGTACTGGGGGGTGATTTGGGGGATATTTGTAGTGGGGGTGATTTGGGGGTATTCGTACCTGGGGGGGGGTATTTGTACTGGGGAGGGGTGGAGGACACTGAAAAGAGGCCAGTGGAGGAATTGGTAGAGAGGGGTGGAGGACACTGAATGGAGGTCAGTGGAAGGATTGGTATAGAGGGGTGGAGGACACTGAATGGAGGCCAGTGGAGGGATTTTGTAGAGAGGGGTGGAGGACACTGAATGGAGATCAGTGGAGGGATTGGTAGAGAGGGGTGGAGGACACTGAATGGAGACCAGTGGAGGGATTGGTAGAGAGGGGTGGAGGACACTGAATGGAGATCAGTGGAGGGATTGGTAGAGAGGGGTGGAGGACACTGAATGGAGACCAATGGAGGGATTGGCAGAGAGGGGTGGAGGACACTGAATGGAGACCAGTGGAGGGATTGGTAGAGGAGGGGTGGAGGACACTGAATGGAGACCAGTGGAGGGATTGGTAGAGAGGGGTGGAGGACACTGAATGGAGACCAGTGGAGGGATTGGCAGAGAGGGGTGGAGGACACTGAATGGAGACCAGCAGAGGGATTGGTAGAGAGGGGTGGAGGACACTGAATGGAGACCAGTGGAGGGATTGGTAGAGAGGGGTGGAGGACACTGAATGGAGACCAGTGGAGGGATTGGTAGAGAGGGGTGGAGGACACTGAATGGAGGCCAGTGGAGGGATTTTGTAGAGAGGGGTGGAGGACACTGAATGGAGACCAGTGGAGGGATTGGTAGAGAGGGGTGGAGGACACTGAATGGAGACCAGTGGAGGGATTGGCAGAGAGGGGTGGAGGACACTGAATGGAGACCAGCAGAGGGATTGGTAGAGAGGGGTGGAGGACACTGAATGGAGGCCAGTGGAGGGATTTTGTAGAGAGGGGTGGAGGACACTGAATGGAGACCAGTGGAGGGATTGGTAGAGAGGAGTGGAGGACACTGAATGGAGGTCAGTGGAGGGATTGGCAGAGAGGGGTGGAGGACACTGAATGGAGACCAGCGGAGGGATTGGTAGAGAGGGGTGGAGGACACTGAATGGAGACCAGTGGAGGGGTATTTGTACTGGGGGTGATTTGGGGGGTATTTGTACTGGGGGGTGATTTGGGGGGGTATTTGTACTGGGGGTGATTTGGGGAGTATTTGTATTGGGAGGTTATTTGGGGGGTATTTGTACTGGGGGGTGATTTGGGGGATATTTGTAGTGGGGGTGATTTGGGGGTATTCGTACCTGGGGGGTGGGGGGTATTTGTACTGGGGGGGATTTTGGGGGTATTTGTACTGGGGAGGGGTGGAGGACACTGAAAAGAGGCCAGTGGAGGGATTGGTATAGAGGGGTGGAGGACACTGAATGGAGACCAGTGGAGGGATTGGTAGAGAGGGGTGGAGGACACTGAATGGAGGCCAGTGGAGGGATTGGTAGAGAGGAGTGGAGGACACTGAATGGAGGTCAGTGGAGGGATTGGCAGAGAGGGGTGGGGGACACTGAATGGAGGTCAGTGGAGGGATTGGCAGAGAGGGGTGGGGGACACTGAATGGAGGTCAGTGGAGGGATTGGTAGAGAGGAGTGAAGGACACTGAATGGAGACCAGTGGAGGGATTGGTAGAGAGGGGTGGAGGACACCGAATGGAGACCAGTGGAGGGATTGGCAGAGAGGGGTGGAGGACACTGAATGGAGACCAGTGGAGGGATTAGTAGAGAGGGGTGGAGGACACTGAATGGAGGCCAGTGGGGGGATTGGTAGAGAGGGGTGAAGGACACTGAATGGAGACCAGTGGAGGGATTGGCAGAGAGGGGTGGAGGACACTGAACAGAGACCAGTGGAGGGATTGGTAGAGAGGGGTGGAGGACACTGAATGGAGACCAGTGGAGGGATTAGTAGAGAGGGGTGGAGGACACTGAATGAAGGTCAGTGGAGGGATTGGCAGAGAGGGGTGGAGGACACTGAATGGAGACCAGTGGAGGGATTGGTAGAGAGGGGTGGAGGACACTGAATGGAGACCAGTGGAGGGATTGGTAGAGAAGGGTGGAGGACACTGAATGGAGGTCAGTGGAGGGATTGGTAGAGAGGGGTGGAGGACACTGAATGGAGACCAGTGGAGGGATTGGTAGAGAGGGGTGGAGGACACTGAATGGAGACCAGTGGAGGGATTGGTAGAGAAGGGTGGAGGACACTGAATGGAGGTCAGTGGAGGGATTGGTAGAGAGGGGTGGAGGACACTGAATGGAGACCAGTGGAGGGATTGGTAGAGAGGGGTGGAGGACACTGAATGGAGACCAGTGGAGGGATTGGCAGAGAGGGGTGGAGGACACTGAATGGAGACCAGTGGAGGGATTGGTAGAGAAGGGTGGAGGACACTGAATGGAGACCAGTGGAGGGATTGGTAGAGAGGGGTGGAGGACACTGAATGGAGACCAGTGGAGGGATTGGTAGAGAGGGGTGGAGGACACTGAATGAAGGTCAGTGGAGGGATTGGCAGAGAGGGGTGGAGGACACTGAATGGAGACCAGTGGAGGGATTGGTAGAGAAGGGTGGAGGACACTGAATGGAGGTCAGTGGAGGGATTGGTAGAGAGGGGTGGAGGACACTGAATGGAGACCAGTGGAGGGATTGGTAGAGAGGGGTGGAGGACACTGAATGGAGACCAGTGGAGGGATTGGTAGAGAGGGGTGGAGGACACTGAATGGAGGTCAGTGGAGGCATTGGTAGAGAGGGGAGGAGGACACTGAATGGAGATCAGTGGAGGGATTGACAGAGAGGGGTGGAGGACACTGAATGGAGGTCAGTGGAGGGATTGGTAGAGAGGGGTGGAGGACACTGAATGGAGGTCAGTGGAGGGATTGGCAGAGAGGGGTGGAAGACACTGAATGGAGACCAGTGAAGGGATTGGTAGAGAGGGGTGGAGGACACTGAATGGAGGTCAGTGGAGTGATTGGCAGAGAGGGGTGGAGGACACTGAATGGAGACCAGTGGAGGGATTGGTAGAGAGGGGTGGAGGACACTGAATGGAGACCAGTGGAGGGATTGGCAGAGAGGGGTGGAGGACACTGAATGGAGACCAGTGGAGGGATTGGTAGAGAGGGGTGGAGGACACTGAATGGAGACCAGTGGAGGGATTGGTAGAGAGGGGTGGAGGACACTGAATAGAGACCAGTGGAGGGATTGGTAGAGAGGGGTGGAGGACACTGAATGGAGACCAGTGGAGGGATTGGTAGAGAGGGGTGGAGGACACTGAATGGAGACCAGTGGAGGGATTGGCAGAGAGGGGTGGAGGACACTGAATGGAGACCAGTGGAGGGATTGGCAGAGAGGGGTGGAGGACACTGAATGGAGACCAGTGGAGAGTTGGTAGAGAGGGGTGGAGGACACTGAATGGAGGTCAGTGGAGGGATTGGTAGAGAGGAGTGGAGGACACTGAATAGAGGCCAGTGGAGGGATTGGCAGAGAGGGATGGCGGACACTGAATGGAGGCCAGTGGAGGGATTGGCAGAGAGGGCTGGAGGACACTGAATGGAGGCCAGTGGAGGGATTGGCAGAGAGGGATGGCGGACACTGAATGGAGACCAGTGAAGGGATTGGCAGAGAGGGGTGGAGAACACTGAATGGAGGCCAGTAGAGGGATTGGCAGAGAGGGGTGGAGGACACTGAATGGAGGCCAGTGGAGGGATTGGCAGAGAGGGATGGCGGACACTGAATGGAGGCCAGTGGAGGGATTGGCAGAGAGGGGTGGAGGACACTGAATGGAGGCCAGTGGAGGGATTGGGAGAGAGGGGGGGAGGACACTGAATGGAGACGAGTGAAGGGATTGGCAGAGAGGGGTGGAGGACACTGAATGGAGGTCAGTGGAGGGGTTGGTAGAGAGGGGTGGAGGACACTGAATGGAGGCTAGTGGAGGGATTGGCAGAGAGGGATGGAGGACACTGAATGGAGGCCAGTGGGGGGATTGGCAGAGAGGGGTGGAGGACACTGAATGGAGGCCAGTGGAGGGATTGGCAGAGAGGGATGGCGGACACTGAATGGAGGCCAGTGGAGGGATTGGCAGAGAGGGGTGGAGGACACTGAATAGAGGCCAGTGGAGGGATTGGGAGAGAGGGGTGGAGGACACTGAATGGAGACGAGTGAAGGGATTGGCAGAGAGGGGTGGAGGACACTGAATGGAGGTCAGTGGAGGGGTTGGTAGAGAGGGGTGGAGGACACTGAATGGAGGCCAGTGGAGGGATTGGCAGAGAGGGGTGGAGGACACTGAATGGAGGCCAGTGGAGGGATTGGCAGAGAGGGATGGCGGACACTGAATGGAGGCTAGTGGAGGGATTGGCAGAGAGGGATGGAGGACACTGAATGGAGGCCAGTGGAGGGATTGGCAGAGAGGGGTGGAGGACACTGAATGGAGACCAGTGGAGGAATCGGCAGAGATGGGAGGAGGACACTAAATGGAGGCCAGTGGAGGGATTGGCAGAGAGGGATGGCGGACACTGAATGGAGACCAGTGAAGGGATTGGCAGAGAGGGGTGGAGAACACTGAATGGAGGCCAGTAGAGGGATTGGCAGAGAGGGGTGGAGGACACTGAATGGAGGCCAGTGGAGGGATTGGCAGAGAGGGATGGCGGACACTGAATGGAGGCCAGTGGAGGGATTGGCAGAGAGGGGTGGAGGACACTGAATGGAGGCCAGTGGAGGGATTGGGAGAGAGGGGGGGAGGACACTGAATGGAGACGAGTGAAGGGATTGGCAGAGAGGGGTGGAGGACACTGAATGGAGGTCAGTGGAGGGGTTGGTAGAGAGGGGTGGAGGACACTGAATGGAGGTCAGTGGAGGGATTGGTAGAGAGGGGTGGAGGACACTGAATGGAGGCTAGTGGAGGGATTGGCAGAGAGGGATGGAGGACACTGAATGGAGGCCAGTGGAGGGATTGGCAGAGAGGGGTGGAGGACACTGAATAGAGGCCAGTGGAGGGATTGGGAGAGAGGGGTGGAGGACACTGAATGGAGGTCAGTGGAGGGATTGGGAGAGAGGGGTGGAGGACACTGAATAGAGGCCAGTGGAGGGATTGGGAGAGAGGGGTGGAGGACACTGAATGGAGACGAGTGAAGGGATTGGCAGAGAGGGGTGGAGGACACTGAATGGAGGTCAGTGGAGGGGTTGGTAGAGAGGGGTGGAGGACACTGAATGGAGGCCAGTGGAGGGATTGGCAGAGAGGGGTGGAGGACACTGAATGGAGACCAGTGGAGGAATCAGCAGAGATGGGAGGAGGACACTGAATGGAGGCCAGTGGAGGGATTGGCAGAGAGGGATGGCGGACACTGAATGGAGACCAGTGAAGGGATTGGCAGAGAGGGGTGGAGAACACTGAATGGAGGCCAGTAGAGGGATTGGCAGAGAGGGGTAGAGGACACTGAATGGAGGCCAGTGGAGGGATTGGCAGAGAGGGATGGCGGACACTGAATGGAGGCCAGTGGAGGGATTGGCAGAGAGCGGTGGAGGACACTGAATGGAGGCCAGTGGAGGGATTGGGAGAGAGGGGGGAGGACACTGAATGGAGACGAGTGGAGGGATTGGTAGAGAGGGGTGGAGGACACTGAATGGAGGACAGTGGAGGGATTGGCAGAGAGGGGTGGAGGACACTGAATGGAGGTCAGTGGAGGGGTTGGTAGAGAGGGGTGGAGGACACTGAATGGAGGCCAGTAGAGGGATTGGCAGAGAGGGGTAGAGGACACTGAATGGAGGCCAGTGGAGGGATTGGCAGAGAGGGGTGGCGGACACTGAATGGAGGCCAGTGGAGGGATTGGCAGAGAGGGGTGGAGGACACTGAATGAAGGCCAGTGGAGGGATTGGGAGAGAGGGGGGGAGGACACTGAATGGAGACGAGTGAAGGGATTGGCAGAGAGGGGTGGAGGACACTGAATGGAGGTCAGTGGAGGGGTTGGTAGAGAGGGGTGGAGGACACTGAATGGAGGCCAGTGGAGGGATTGGCAGAGAGGGATGGCGGACACTGAATGGAGGCCAGTGGAGGGATTGGCAGAGAGGGGTGGAGGACACTGAATGGAGACCAGTGGAGGAATCGGCAGAGATGGGAGGAGGACACTGAATGGAGGCCAGTGGAGGGATTGGCAGAGAGGGATGGCGGACACTGAATGGAGACCAGTGAAGGGATTGGCAGAGAGGGGTGGAGAACACTGAATGGAGGCCAGTAGAGGGATTGGCAGAGAGGGGTAGAGGACACTGAATGGAGGCCAGTGGAGGGATTGGCAGAGAGGGATGGCGGACACTGAATGGAGGCCAGTGGAGGGATTGGCAGAGAGGGGTGGAGGACACTGAATGGAGGCCAGTGGAGGGTTTGGGAGAGAGGGGGGAGGACACTGAATGGAGACGAGTGAAGGGATTGGCAGAGAGGGGTGGAGGACACTGAATGGAGGTCAGTGGAGGGGTTGGTAGAGAGGGGGGGAGGACACTGAATGGAGACGAGTGAAGGGATTGGCAGAGAGGGGTGGAGGACACTGAATGGAGGTCAGTGGAGGGGTTGGTAGAGAGGGGTGGAGGACACTGAATGGAGGCCAGTGGAGGGATTGGCAGAGAGGGATGGCGGACACTGAATGGAGGCCAGTGGAGGGATTGGCAGAGAGGGGTGGAGGACACTGAATGGAGGCCAGTGGAGGGATTGGCAGAGAGGGATGGCGGACACTGAATGGAGGCTAGTGGAGGGATTGGCAGAGAGGGATGGAGGACACTGAATGGAGGCCAGTGGAGGGATTGGCAGAGAGGGGTGGAGGACACTGAATGGAGACCAGTGGAGGAATCGGCAGAGATGGGACGAGGACACTGAATGGAGGCCAGTGGAGGGATTGGCAGAGAGGGGTGGAGGACACTGAATGGAGGCCAGTGGAGGGATTGGCAGAGAGGGGTGGAGGATACTCAACAGTCAGTAAGGTGGATGAGTATGGCAGCGGCATTCATGACGGACTGAAGTGATGATAGTCTATGTAATGATAATACAATGACGAGGGAGTTGCAGTAGTCGAGGCGAGAGATGACCAGGGAGTGAAGTAGAAGTGTTGGGGTGTCATTGTGTAGCACCCTCTAGTGTAGAGTGCTCGGTATTGTACATAGTTTTTTTTCTGTAGAGTAGGTAAAATGTTTGGTTTGGCTGGTAGCCACGCCTGTGTTTGTATCTGGGTCAGAGTGAGTGATCCAGGGAGGCTGGTATGACTCATCAGCATCATCTCTGGTAACCCCCTACTTGCAGAAACTTCCAGAAGAATGGGAGGGAGGTTAGGGGGAGCTGCCTGGAGTATTGATGAGGGCCCTAACCATTCCCTGGCCAAATGGGCTGGCAGAGGGAGGCAACTCTTAAATACTCAGGGTCAGGCCAGCAGGGGCAGTGGAGTATGGGTGGAAGCTGGAGATAAAGTGCTGAGGAGGCTGTTGGAGGCCCTTGAGGGTAGCCCCCTAGTTAGTCTGGAGGGGAGGGGGGGTGACCTCGGGCCTGGGGCTTGGGTGCTGGAGGGATCCTCTCACAACGCAAGGACAAGTCCTGTCTAGTGGCACGGGAGGAGGTGTGAGGACAGGCGGAACCAGTGAGCACATCTGGGAGATCTCCTGGGAGAAGACTGCCGGGTGGCTGCTGATTGAGGCGAGAACTGAGAGACAGCCTGAGAGGACAGAGGAGTGGCAGTCTGAGATGGTTGTAGAGTCAGTCTGGGAGGACTGCGGAGGAATAGCCAGGAGGATTTGTGAAAGGGGTAGCTGCAGCCAGGCGGGTTGGCAGTGCCTGAAGAGGTGGTGCTGGGATCAGTAGCCACAGGAACGCAGCTGGACACTGGGACTTTCCTACACACCAAAGGGACCCGCGGTCCCTGCCTGTAAAGGCCTGTTACTGGAGTTGGCTGAGTACCTTGTCATATTGCCCCCAAACAGTGTTCCAGCTGGGCCTGAGTGTTTCTGCAAGCAAGATTTGTGCAGGAGGCAGAAGAGGGGTGTATATGGGCTGTATATAGTTGGGTCCCTGAAGAGTTTCTTTGTTGAAAAGTCAAGTGGGCATCCCATAATACCCCTATCCACATCCAAGTTAAATACCCCTAAACAACAAGACAAACAAAGCTGCTGGACTGTGGAAATTCAGTGTGCTTGGCTGTGCAGGGTGGGGGATCCCTATTCACCAGCGCCTCCTACGAGGGGGGGTAGCGCTACAACTGGTTAGGAAGGGGTGTATTCTGGAGATGTTGCGGAGGTTGAGGTGGCAAGGTTTGGAAACTGATTGGATGTAGGGCCGAAAGGAGAGCTCAGAGTCCAGGACTACACCTAGCCCCCTGGCATGCGGGAACGGGGCTGATGGGTGTGCCTGAATAATCAGGGGAAGATGCACGTGAGGGGGGAGGGGGGGATATTATGAGTTTGGTTTTGGATAAATTGAGGAAGTGGTGTGACATCCAGGCTAATATATATCTGATAGTAAATTAATGATACATGAGGAGACCGAAGGAGTGAGCTGAGGGGTAGAGAGATAGATTTGGGTGTCATCAGCATAGAGATGGTATTGGAAGCCATAGGAGGCCATCAGCTGAGCCAGGGCGGAGGTGTAGATGGAGTATAGAAGAGGTCCAGGTACAGAACCTTGGGGGAACCCCGATGGAGAAAGGAAGAGGAGAGGTGTAAGTGACACTGAAGGAGCGGTGGGATAGGTAGGATCAGAACCAGCAAAGAGCACGGTCACGGAGACCAAAGGCGTGAAGTTTTTTGGGGAGGAGGTGTAGATGGGATATAGAAGAGGTCCAGGTACAGAACCCTGGGGGAACCCCAATGGAGAAAGGAAGAGGAGAGGTGTAAGTGACACTGAAGGTCCGGTGGGATAGGTAGGATCAGAACCAGCAAAGAGCACAGTCATGGAGAACAAAGGCGTGAAGTTTTTTGAGGAGGAGGGGGTGGTCAACCATATCAAAGGCAGCAGGGAAGTCCAGAAGTAGGAGTACAGAATAGTGTCCATTTGTTTTGGCCGTTAGTAAATAGTTTGTGAGTTTTAGGAGAGCAGTTTCTGTGGAGTGTTAAGGGCGAAATCCAGACTGAAGGGGATCGAGAAGGTTATTCTTAGAGAGTTGAGCGCTCAGTTGGTTGTACACCAGATGTTCAAAGAGTTTGTAGGAAAAGGGGAGCAAGGAGATGGGATGTAGGTTGTTAAAGAGGTAGTAAAGCCCGCTTGGTCATTTCTACCTACAGGTGAGTCCATAATAAGGCCAATAATAAGGTAGGTAAAAATGAATACCTACCTACCTGTAGGTAAAATGAATATCTTCAAAACGTGCACCGTTTAGGAGATAGTCACCCTGGATGCAGCCAGTGACATCACCGGTCCTTGGGCTCTGAAGGTCCAGCATACCTTACCAGAACTTCAGAGCTGCGTGTCGGAACCTAGGGCTCCTGTGGGAGTGACGTCATCGTGGCTCTGGCCAATCACACAGCCGGAGAACACGAACCAGGAACAAAGACCAGGGGAAGATGTCAGCCCTCTCAGCGGTGACAGCGTGCTGCTGGAGGGCTTCGTTCTAAGGTAAGTATTCGATAATGTGCTAGTATGCGATGCATGCTACACATTATGCAATTGCCTTACAGGTGTTTTTTTTTTTTTTTTAACCAGTCGCGGTTTACAACCGCTTTAAGATTGGTGGGGTCCAAGGAAGGCTTTTTAAGGATGGGGGTGACTAGCGCATGTTTTAGAGAGTTGGGGAAGATGCCAGAAGAGAGGGAGAGATAGAAGATGTTGGTTAGAGAGTGTAGGATAGAGTCAGAGGGTGCGAGGGAACAGGGTCCAGGGGACGGGTGGTTAGGTGGGCGTTAGAAGTAAGTTTAGGGACCTTGTCTATAGTGGTGGGGTTGAATGAGGGAAGGATTGAGTGTACCCGTGGACATGTGAGTGATAAGAGATGGGGGAAATTTGTAGAGTGGAGATTTTATCACGAATTGTATCAATCTTCTGTTTGAAGTGACTGGCGATCTCTTGGGCAGCGAGTGAGTTAGTAGGTGGAGGTAGTGGAGGACCAAGTAGAGAGCTGAAGGTAGAGAAGAGTTGATGGGGACGGAATGAGAAGGTGTTAATGAGAGATAAAATAGGTCTGCTTGGCAGTGTGGAGGCAGGAACTGTATTTTAGGAGGGCAGATTTATAATGGTTGAAGTCATTCTGAGACTGAGTCTTATGCCACAGACACTCAAGCGTGCGGCTATTTTTTTTTTTTAGACTTCTGGTGTGGTCTGTTGAGCAGGGTTGTAGAGGTGGAGGCCTGATTCTGTGTGTAGTGAGGAGGACCAGCTTGTCTAGGGAGGAAGGCAGTGAGCTGTTGTGGACAGAAGTGGTTATGTTGGGGCAGGACGGGGGTGAGATTTCGTCATAGAGGTGGTCAGTAGCAGAGTGGAGAAGAGAAGGGTTGAGGTGATGAAGGTCTCTAAAGGGTATTTGTTTGGTGGTTGGAGGGAGAAGAGGTGGAAGACAAGGAGAGATGGAAACTAATAAGGTGATCAGAGAGTGGGAGAGGGTTGTTGGAGAGGTTGTTGGAGAGGGTTGGTGGAGAGGTTGGTGGAGAGGTTGGTGGAGAGGTTGTTGGAGAGGTTGGTGGAGAGGTTGGTGGAGAGGTTGTTGGAGAGGTTGTTGGAGAGGTTGGTGGAGAGGTTGGTGGAGAGGTTGGTGGAGAGGTTGTTGGAGAGGTTGGTGGAGAGGTTGGTGGAGAGGTTGTTGGAGAGGTTGGTGGAGAGGTTGTTGGAGAGGGTTGGTGGAGAGGTTGTTGGAGAGGGTTGTTGGAGAGGTTGGTGGAGAGGTTGTTGGAGAGGTTGGTGGAGAGGTTGGTGGAGAGGTTGTTGGAGAGGTTGGTGGAGAGGTTGTTGGAGAGGGTTGGTGGAGAGGTTGGTGGAGAGGTTGGTGGAGAGGTTGGTGGAGAGGTTGTTGGAGAGGTTGGTGGAGAGGTTGGTGGAGAGGTTGTTGGAGAGGTTGGTGGAGAGGTTGTTGGAGAGGTTGGTGGAGAGGTTGGTGGAGAGGTTGGTGGAGAGGTTGTTGGAGAGGTTGGTGGAGAGGTTGGTGGAGAGGTTGTTGGAGAGGGTTGGTGGAGAGGTTGTTGGAGAGGGTTGTTGGAGAGGTTGGTGGAGAGGTTGTTGGAGAGGTTGGTGGAGAGGTTGGTGGAGAGGTTGTTGGAGAGGTTGGTGGAGAGGTTGTTGGAGAGGGTTGGTGGAGAGGTTGGTGGAGAGGTTGGTGGAGAGGTTGGTGGAGAGGTTGGTGGAGAGGTTGTTGGAGAGGTTGGTGGAGAGGTTGGTGGAGAGGTTGTTGGAGAGGTTGGTGGAGAGGTTGTTGGAGAGGTTGTTGGAGAGGTTGTTGGAGAGGTTGGTGGAGAGGTTGTTGGAGAGGTTGGTGGAGAAGGTTGGTGGAGAGGTTGGTGGAGAGGTTGTTGGAGAGGTTGGTGGAGAGGTTGGTGGAGAGGTTGTTGGAGAGGTTGGTGGAGAGGTTGTTGGAGAGGTTGTTGGAGAGGTTGGTGGAGAGGTTGTTGGAGAGGTTGGTGGAGAGGTTGTTGGAGAGGGTTGGTGGAGAGGTTGTTGGAGAGGTTGGTGGAGAGGTGGTGGAGAGGTTGGTGGAGAGGTTGTTGGAGAGGTTGGTGGAGAGGGTTGGTGGAGAAGTTGTTGGGAGGGTTGGTGGAGAGGTTGGTGGAGAGGTTGGTGGAGAGGTTGTTGGAGAGGTTGGTGGAGAGCTTGGTGGAGAGGTTGTTGGAGAGGTTGGTGGAGAGGTTGTTGGAGAGGGTTGGTGGAGAGGTTGTTGGAGAGGGTTGGTGGAGAGGTTGGTGGAGAGGTTGGTGGAGAGGTTGTTGGAGAGGGTTGGTGGAGAGGTTGTTGGAGAGCTTGGTGGAGAGGTTGTTGGAGAGGTTGGTGGAGAGGTTGTTGGAGAGGTTGGTGGAGAGGTTGGTGGAGAGGTTGTTGGAGAGGTTGGTGGAGAGGTTGTTGGAGAGGGTTGGTGGAGAGGTTGGTGGAGAGCTTGGTGGAGAGGTTGTTGGATAGGTTGGTGGAGAGGTTATTGGAGAGGGTTGGTGGAGAGGTTGTTGGAGAGGGTTGGTGAGAGGTTGGTGGAGAGGTTGGTGGAGAGGTTGGTGGAGCGGTTGTTGGAGAGGGTTGGTGGAGAGGTTGTTGGAGAGGTTGGTGGAGAGGTTGGTGGAGAGGTTGTTGGAGAGGTTGGTGGAGAGGTTGTTGGAGAGGTTGGTGGAGAGGTTGTTGGAGAGGGTTGGTGGAGAGGTTGGTGGAGAGGTTGGTGGAGAGGTTGTTGGAGAGGGTTGGTGGAGAGGTTGTTGGAGAGCTTGGTGGAGAGGTTGTTGGAGAGGTTGGTGGAGAGGTTGTTGGAGAGGTTGGTGGAGAGGTTGTTGGAGAGGTTGGTGGAGAGGTTGTTGGAGAGGGTTGGTGGAGAGGTTGATGGAGAGGTTGGTGGAGAGCTTGGTGGAGAGGTTGTTGGAGAGGTTGGTGGAGAGGTTATTGGAGAGGGTTGGTGGAGAGGTTGTTGGAGAGGGTTGGTGGAGAGGTTGGTGGAGAGGTTGGTGGAGAGGTTGGTGGAGAGGTTGGTGGAGAGGGTTGGTGGAGAGGTTGTTGGAGAGGTTGGTGGAGAGGTTGGTGGAGAGGTTGGTGGAGAGGTTGTTGGAGAGGGTTGGTGGAGAGGTTGTTGGAGAGGTTGGTGGAGAGGTTGGTGGAGAGGTTGGTGGAGAGGATTGGTGGAGAGGTTGTTGGAGAGGTTGTTGGAGAGGGTTGGTGGAGAGGTTGTTGGAGAGGGTTGGTGGAGAGGTTGGTGGAGAGGTTGTTGGAGAGGGTTGGTGGAGAGGTTGTTGGAGAGGGTTGTTGGAGAGGCTGTTGGAGAGGTTGTTGGAGAGGGTTGGTGGAGAGGTTGTTGGAGAGGTTGTTGGAGAGGTTGGTGGAGAGGTTGTTGGAGAGGGTTGGTGGAGAGGTTGTTGGAGAGGTTGGTGGAGAGGGTTGGTGGAGAGGGTTGGTGGAGAGGTTGGTGGAGAGGTTGGTGGAGAGGTTGGTGGAGAGGGTTGGTGGAGAGGTTGTTGGAGAGGGTTGGTGGGAGGTTGTTGGAGAGGGTTGGTGGAGAGGTTGGTGGAGAGGTTGGTGGAGAGGTTGTTGGAGAGGGTTGGTGGAGAGGTTGTTGGAGAGGGTTAGTGGAGAGGTTGTTGGAGAGGGTTAGTGGAGAGGGTTGTTGGAGAGGTTGGTGGAGAGGGTTGGTGGAGAGGTTGGTGGAGAGGGTTGGTGGAGAGGTTGTTGGAGAGGTTGTTGGAGAGGGTTGGTGGAGAGGTTGTTGGAGAGGGTTGGTGGAGAGGTTGGTGGAGAGGTTGTTGGAGAGGTTGTTGGAGAGGTTGGTGGAGAGGGTTGGTGGAGAGGTTGGTGGAGAGGGTTGGTGGAGAGGTTGTTGGAGAGGTTGGTGGAGAGGGTTGGTGGAGAGGTTGGTGGAGAGGTTGTTGGAGAGGTTGTTGGAGAGGTTGGTGGAGAGGTTGTTGGAGAGGGTTGGTGGAGAGGTTGGTGGAGAGGTTGTTGGAGAGGTTGGTGGAGAGGGTTGGTGGAGAGGTTGGTGGAGAGGGTTGGTGGAGAGGTTGTTGGAGAGGGTTGGTGGAGAGGTTGTTGGAGAGGGATGGTGGAGAGGTTGGTGGAGAGTGTTGGTGGAGAGGTTGTTGGAGAGGTTGGTGGAGAGGGTTGGTGGAGAGGTTGGTGGAGAGGTTGTTGGAGAGGTGGTGGAGAGGTTGGTGTGTGAGGGTTGGTGGAGAGGTTGTTGGAGAGGTTGGTGGAGAGGTTGGTGGAGAGGTTGTTGGAGAGGTTGTTGGAGAGGTTGGTGGAGAGGTTGTTGGAGAGGGTTGGTGGAGAGGTTGTTGGAGAGGGTTGGTGGAGAGGTTGGTGGAAAGGTTGTTGGAGAGGTTGTTGGAGAGGTTGGTGGAGAGGTTGTTGGAGAGCTTGGTGGAGAGGTTGTTGGAGAGCTTGGGAATTGGAGAGGTTGTTGGAGAGGTTGGTGGAGAGGTTGTTGGAGAGGTTGTTGGAGAGGGTTGGTGGAGAGGTTGGTGGAGAGGTTGGTGGAGAGGTTGTTGGAGAGGTTGGTGGAGAGGTTGGTGGAGAGGGTTGGTGGAGAGGTTGTTGGAGAGGTTGGTGGACAGGTTGGTGGAGAGGTTGGTGGAAAGGTTGTTGGAGAGGTTGGTGGAGAGGTTGTTGGAGAGGGTTGGTGGAGAGGTTGGTGGAGAGGTTGTTGGAGAGGTTGGTGGAGAGGTTGGTGGAGAGGTTGTTGGAGAGGTTGGTGGAGAGGTTGGTGGAGAGGTTGTTGGAGAGCTTGGTGGAGAGGTTGTTGGAGAGGGTTGGTGGAGAGGTTGGTGGAGAGGTTGTTGGAGAGGTTGGTGGAGAGGTTGGTGGAGAGGTTGGTGGAGAGGTTGGTGGAGAGGTTGTTGGAGAGGTTGGTGGAGAGGTTGGTGGAGAGGGTTGGTGGAGAGGTTGGTGGAGAGGTTGTTGGAGAGGTTGTTGGAGAGGTTGGTGGAGAGGTTGTTGGAGAGGTTGTTGGAGAGGTTGGTGGAGAGGTTGTTGGAGAGGTTGTTGGAGAGCTTGGTGGAGAGGTTGTTGGAGAGGGTTGGTGGAGAGGTTGTTGGAGAGGGTTGGTGGAGAGGTTGGTGGAGAGGTTGTTGGAGAGGTTGTTGGAGAGGTTGGTGGAGAGGGTTGGTGGAGAGGTTGGTGGAGAGGGTTGGTGGAGAGGTTGTTGGAGAGGTTGGTGGAGAGGGTTGGTGGAGAGGTTGTTGGAGAGCTTGGTGGAGAGGTTGGTGGAGAGGTTGTTGGAGAGGGTTGGTGGAGAGGTTGGTGGAGAGGGTTGGTGGAGAGGTTGTTGGAGAGGTTGTTGGAGAGGTTGGTGGAGAGGGTTGGTGGAGAGGTTATTGGAGAGGGTTGGTGGAGAGGTTGTTGGAGAGGTTGGTGGAGAGGGTTGGTGGAGAGCTTGGTGGAGAGGTTGTTGGAGAGGGTTGGTGGAGAGGTTGGTGGAGAGGGTTGGTGGAGAGGTTGTTGGAGAGGTTGTTGGAGAGGTTGGTGGAGAGGTTGGTGGAGAGGTTGGTGGAGAGGTTGTTGGAGAGGTTGGTGGAGAGGGTTGGTGGAGAGGTTGGTGGAGAGGGTTGGTGGAGAGGTTGGTGGAGAGGTTGGTGGAGAGGTTGTTGGAGAGGTTGTTGGAGAGGTTGGTGGAGAGGGTTGGTGGAGAGGTTGTTGGAGAGGTTGGTGGAGAGGGTTGGTGGTGAGGGTTGGTGGAGAGGTTGTTGGAGAGGGTTGGTGGAGAGGTTGGTGGAGAGGTTGTTGGAGAGGTTGTTGGAGAGGTTGGTGGAGAGGTTGTTGGAGAGGGTTGGTGGAGAGGTTGTTGGAGAGGGTTGGTGGAGAGGTTGGTGGAAAGGTTGTTGGAGAGGTTGTTGGAGAGGTTGGTGGAGAGGTTGTTGGAGAGCTTGGTGGAGAGGTTGTTGGAGAGCTTGGTGGAGAGGTTGTTGGAGAGGTTGGTGGAGAGGTTGTTGGAGAGGTTGGTGGAGAGGTTGTTGGAGAGGTTGTTGGAGAGGGTTGGTGGAGAGGTTGGTGGAGAGGTTGGTGGAGAGGTTGTTGGAGAGGTTGGTGGAGAGGTTGGTGAGAGGGTTGGTGGAGAGGTTGTTGGAGAGGTTGGTGGACAGGTTGGTGGAGAGGTTGGTGGAAAGGTTGTTGGAGAGGTTGGTGGAGAGGTTGTTGGAGAGGGTTGGTGGAGAGGTTGGTGGAGAGGTTGTTGGAGAGGTTGGTGGAGAGGTTGGTGGAGAGGTTGTTGGAGAGGTTGGTGGAGAGGTTGGTGGAGAGGTTGTTGGAGAGCTTGGTGGAGAGGTTGTTGGAGAGGGTTGGTGGAGAGGTTGGTGGAGAGGTTGTTGGAGAGGTTGGTGGAGAGGTTGGTGGAGGAGGTTGGTGGAGAGGTTGGTGGAGAGGTTGTTGGAGAGGTTGGTGGAGAGGTTGGTGGAGAGGGTTGGTGGAGAGGTTGGTGGAGAGGTTGTTGGAGAGGTTGTTGGAGAGGTTGGTGGAGAGGTTGTTGGAGAGGTTGTTGGAGAGGTTGGTGGAGAGGTTGTTGGAGAGGTTGTTGGAGAGCTTGGTGGAGAGGTTGTTGGAGAGGGTTGGTGGAGAGGTTGTTGGAGAGGGTTGGTGGAGAGGTTGGTGGAGAGGTTGTTGGAGAGGTTGTTGGAGAGGTTGGTGGAGAGGGTTGGTGGAGAGGTTGGTGGAGAGGGTTGGTGGAGAGGTTGTTGGAGAGGTTGGTGGAGAGGGTTGGTGGAGAGGTTGTTGGAGAGCTTGGTGGAGAGGTTGGTGGAGAGGTTGTTGGAGAGGGTTGGTGGAGAGGTTGGTGGAGAGGGTTGGTGGAGAGGTTGTTGGAGAGGTTGTTGGAGAGGTTGGTGGAGAGGGTTGGTGGAGAGGTTATTGGAGAGGGTTGGTGGAGAGGTTGTTGGAGAGGTTGGTGGAGAGGGTTGGTGGAGAGCTTGGTGGAGAGGTTGTTGGAGAGGGTTGGTGGAGAGGTTGGTGGAGAGGGTTGGTGGAGAGGTTGTTGGAGAGGTTGTTGGAGAGGTTGGTGGAGAGGTTGGTGGAGAGGTTGGTGGAGAGGTTGTTGGAGAGGTTGGTGGAGAGGGTTGGTGGAGAGGTTGGTGGAGAGGGTTGGTGGAGAGGTTGTTGGAGAGGTTGTTGGAGAGGTTGGTGGAGAGGTTGTTGGAGAGGTTGGTGGAGAGGGTTGGTGGAGAGCTTGGTGGAGAGGGTTGGTGGAGAGGTTGTTGGAGAGGTTGGTGGAGAGGGTTGGTGGAGAGGTTGTTGGAGAGCTTGGTGGAGAGGTTGTTGGAGAGGTTGTTGGAGAGGTTGGTGGAGAGGGTTGTTGGAGAGGCTGTTGGAGAGGTTGTTGGAGAGGTTGTACGGAGTGCACAGGTAGGAGAATACAAGGTTAAGGGGGTTGCCATCACGGTGAGTAGAAGCCTGTATTCATTGTATGTCCATTATTTTTATGTCACTCTACCACGCTGGGACATGTGGTCCTCCACTAATGATTTCGAAGAAACAAATGAGATACAATATGGTTCCCCTCCTCCAGCTCTCCAGGGAAGGTTTACTCAGCTGTTCCTGGTGTCCCCTCCCCCTCCCCCTCCTCATTTATGGAGGAGCCTGAAATAAGAACTGTCTGTGTTCCTTCTTCTGGTGTCCCCTCCCCTCCACCAGCTCATGTATGGAGGAGCCTGAAATAAGAACTGTCTGTGTTCCTTCTTCTGGTGTCCCCTCCTCTCCACCAGCTCATGTATGGAGGAGCCTGAAATAAGAACTGTCTGCGCTCCTGGGTCTGGTGTCCCCTCCTCTCCACCAGTTCATGTATGGAGGAGCCTGAAATAAGAACTGTCTATGTTTCTGCTTCTGGTGTCCTCTCCCCTCCACCAGTTCATGTATGGAGGAGCCTGAAATAAGAACTGTCTATGTTGCTGGTTCTGGTGTCACCTCCCCCTCCACCAACTCACGTAGGGAAGAGCTTGAAATAAGAACTGTCCGTGTTCCTGTTTCTGTTGTCTCCTCACCTCCCCCTCCTCATGTATGGAGGAGCCTGAAATGAGAACTGTCTGTGCTCCTGGGTCTGGTGTCCCCTCCTCTCCACCACCTCATGTATGGAGGAGCCTGAAATAAGAACTGTCTGCGCTCCTGGGTCTGGTGTCCCCTCCTCTCCACCAGTTCATGTATGGAGGAGCCTGAAATAAGAACTGTCTATGTTGCTGGTTCTGGTGTCCCCTCCTCTCCACCACCTCATGTATGGAGGAGCCTGAAATGAGAACTGTCTGTGCTCCTGGGTCTGGTGTCCCCTCACCCCCCCCCCCCCCCCCTTATGTATGGAGGAGTCTGAAATAAGAACTGTCTGTGTTCTGAACCCTACCGCTAGACAATACACTTCCTATGAATACTACTTGGAGTAGATGAGCCAATCAGATTCCAGCACATTCCAGGCAGGACCATATCATTTCTAATAATAATGAATACATGGCAGGCAGGACCATTGAATTCCAGGGTGGAACGATCAGTTGTACATTTTGGACAGACACATCCAGGGTGTGACAGGGTGTCTCCAGGACAGGAAGTAGGGAGGAATCTTCCCAATGGGGACACAGACAGTAACGAAAACCCAACAGAGGTGGTCATCTTCTCCCATACCACCCAGAACTGGTTTTGTTTTGGAGATCCACAATAATTGTTACGTTTACTGATAGGGATAAAGGGGGGAAATAAAGGGACCCGTCTCTTGCTCCATGTAGTCTGGTGATCATTAGAGACTGAACACAGCTCAGAGCTGACCAGAGGCGGGAGATCCCCTCTGTAGGAGGCTTCCCCTTCTCTTCTCTATAGAGGACATGTGGGGACTTGTAGAGCTCTATAGCTGTGCTATGACACTCAATGTGAGGACAAGTACAGCAGTATTGCCATCTGCAGGTGACACTGAGTATTACATCTCCACATTGTGAGATCCAACATCAGTCAACACAGTCTTTGTCTAATAACGGTAGCCGTGTGCTTTTAGAGTAAAGAAAACCTTCAGGAAGGAGCCATTTATGTCAATACACACCTCTGGTGTCCTGGTTCAATCTTTTAGGTCCCAGGATGTCCTAATTCTGCCCTCATTCCAGTCCAAGGATGTCCTGGTTCTGCCTTTGTTCCAGTCCCAGGATGTCCTGGTTCTGCCCTATTTCCAGGCCCAGGATGTCCTTGTTCTGCCCTATTTCCAGTCCCAGGATTTCCTGGTTCTGCCCTTCACCCAGTCCTACGATTTCCTGGCTCTTCCTTACTTCCAGTTGCAGGATGTCCCAGTTCAACCATCCTTTCAGTCCCAGGATGTCCTGGGTCTGCGCTCCTTCTAGTCCTGAGATGTCCTGGTTCTACCATCCTTTCACTCCCAGGATGTCCTGGGTCTGCGCTCCTTCTAGTCCTGAGATGTCCTGGTTCTACCATCCTTTCACTCCCAGGATGTCCTGGGTCTGCGCTCCTTCTAGTCCTGAGATGTCCTGGTTCTACCATCCTTTCACTCCCAGGATGTCCTGGGTCTGCGCTCCTTCTAGTTCTGAGATGTCCTGGTTCTACCATCCTTTCAGTCCCAGGATGTCCTGTGTCTGCGCTCCTTCTAGTTCTGAGATGTCCTCGTTCTACCATCCTTTCAGTCCCAGGATGTCCTGGGTCTGCGCTCCTTCTAGTTCTGAGATGTCCTGATTCTACCATCCTTTCAGTCCCAGGATGTCCTGGGTCTGCGCTCCTTCTAGTCCTGAGATGTCCTGGTTCTACCATCCTTTCACTCCCAGGATGTCCTGGGTCTGCGCTCCTTCTAGTCCTGAGATGTCCTGGTTCTACCATCCTTTCACTCCCAGGATGTCCTGGGTCTGCGCTCCTTCTAGTTCTGAGATGTCCTGGTTCTACCATCCTTTCAGTCCCAGGATGTCCTGTGTCTGCGCTCCTTCTAGTTCTGAGATGTCCTCGTTCTACCATCCTTTCAGTCCCAGGATGTCCTGGGTCTGCGCTCCTTCTAGTTCTGAGATGTCCTGATTCTACCATTCTTTCAGTCCCAGGATGTCCTGGGTCTGCGCTCCTTCTAGTCCTGAGATGTCCTGGTTCTACCATCCTTTCACTCCCAGGATGTCCTGGGTCTGCGCTCCTTCTTGTTCTGAGATGTCCTGGTTCTACCATCCTTTCAGTCCCAGGATGTCCTGGGTCTGCGCTCCTTCTAGTCCTGAGATGTCCTGGTTCTACCATCCTTTCACTCCCAGGATGTCCTGGGTCTGCGCTCCTTCTTGTTCTGAGATGTCCTGGTTCTACCATCCTTTCAGTCCCAGGATGTCCTGGGTCTGCGCTCCTTCTAGTTCTGAGATGTCCTGATTCTACCATCCTTTCAGTCCCAGGATGTCCTGTGTCTGCGCTCCTTCTAGTTCTGAGATGTCCTCGTTCTACCATCCTTTCAGTCCCAGGATGTCCTGTGTCTGCGCGCCTTCTAGTTCTGAGATGTCCTCGTTCTACCATCCTTTCAGTCCCAGGATGTCCTGGGTCTGCGCTCCTTCTAGTTCTGAGATGTCCTGATTCTACCATTCTTTCAGTCCCAGGATGTCCTGGGTCTGCGCTCCTTCTAGTTCTGAGATGTCCTGGTTCTACCATCCTTTCAGTCCCAGGATGTCCTGTGTCTGCGCTCCTTCTAGTTCTGAGATGTCCTCGTTCTACCATCCTTTCAGTCCCAGGATGTCCTGGGTCTGCGCTCCTTCTAGTTCTGAGATGTCCTGATTCTACCATTCTTTCAGTCCCAGGATGTCCTGGGTCTGCGCTCCTTCTAGTTCTGAGATGTCCTGATTCTACCATCCTTTCAGTCCCAGGATGTCCTGTGTCTGCGCTCCTTCTAGTTCTGAGATGTCCTGGTTCTACCATCCTTTCAGTCCCAGGATGTCCTGTGTCTGCGCTCCTTCTAGTTCTGAGATGTCCTCGTTCTACCATCCTTTCAGTCCCAGGATGTCCTGGGTCTGCGCTCCTTCTAGTTCTGAGATGTCCTGATTCTACCATTCTTTCAGTCCCAGGATGTCCTGGGTCTGCGCTCCTTCTAGTCCTGAGATGTCCTGGTTCTACCATCCTTTCAGTCCCAGGATGTCCTGTGTCTGCGCTCCTTCTAGTTCTGAGATGTCCTCGTTCTACCATCCTTTCAGTCCCAGGATGTCCTGGGTCTGCGCTCCTTCTAGTTCTGAGATGTCCTGATTCTACCATTCTTTCAGTCCCAGGATGTCCTGTGTCTGCGCTCCTTCTAGTCCTGAGATGTCCTGGTTCTACCATCCTTTCAGTCCCAGGATGTCCTGTGTCTGCGCTCCTTCTAGTCCTGAGATGTCCTGGTTCTACCATCCTTTCAGTCCCAGGATGTCCTGTGTCTGCGCTCCTTCTAGTTCTGAGATGTCCTCGTTCTACCATCCTTTCAGTCCCAGGATGTCCTGGGTCTGCGCTCCTTCTAGTTCTGAGATGTCCTGATTCTACCATTCTTTCAGTCCCAGGATGTCCTGTGTCTGCGCTCCTTCTAGTCCTGAGATGTCCTGGTTCTACCATCCTTTCAGTCCCAGGATGTCCTGTGTCTGCGCTCCTTCTAGTCCTGAGATGTCCTGGTTCTACCATCCTTTCACTCCCAGGATGTCCTGGGTCTGCGCGCCTTCTAGTCCTGAGATGTCCTGGTTCTACCATCCTTTCAGTCCCAGGATGTCCTGGGTCTGCGCTCCTTCTAGTCCTGAGATGTCCTGGTTCTACCATCCTTTCACTCCCAGGATGTCCTGGGTCTGCGCTCCTTCTAGTCCTGAGATGTCCTGGTTCTACCATCCTTTCAGTCCCAGGATGTCCTGGGTCTGCGCTCCTTCTAGTCCTGAGATGTCCTGGTTCTACCATCCTTTCACTCCCAGGATGTCCTGGGTCTGCGCTCCTTCTAGTCCTGAGATGTCCTGGTTCTACCATCCTTTCAGTCCCAGGATGTCCTGGGTCTGCGCTCCTTCTAGTTCTGAGATGTCCTGGTTCTACCATCCTTTCAGTCCCAGGATGTCCTGGGTCTGCGCTCCTTCTAGTCCTGAGATGTCCTGGTTCTACCATCCTTTCAGTCCCAGGATGTCCTGGGTCTGCGCTCCTTCTAGTCCTGAGATGTCCTGGTTCTACCATCCTTTCAGTCCCAGGATGTCCTGGGTCTGCGCTCCTTCTAGTCCTGAGATGTCCTGGTTCTACCATCCTTTCACTCCCAGGATGTCCTGGGTCTGCGCTCCTTCTAGTTCTGAGATGTCCTGATTCTACCATTCTTTCAGTCCCAGGATGTCCTGGGTCTGCGCTCCTTCTAGTCCTGAGATGTCCTGGTTCTACCATCCTTTCAGTCCCAGGATGTCCTGGGTCTGCGCTCCTTCTAGTCCTGAGATGTCCTGGTTCTACCATCCTTTCAGTCCCAGGATGTCCTGGGTCTGCGCTCCTTCTAGTTCTGAGATGTCCTGGTTCTACCATCCTTTCAGTCCCAGGATGTCCTGGGTCTGCACTCCTTCTTGTTCTGAGATGTCCTGGTTCTACCATTCTTTCAGTCCCAGTTGCAGGGTGTCTTGGGTCTGCCAGGTCTTGGGTCTCCCTCCTGTCCTGGAATATCCTGTTTCTGCCTCCTTCCAGTTGCAGGATGTCCTGGGTCTGCCTACCTTTCAGTCCTGGAATGTCCTGATTCTGACCTCCTTCCAGTTCCAGGATGTAGAGAAGATGAATCACCGCTCAGGAGAACTTGCTTTCAGGTGTGTGTTAGTGAATCCTTCAGAGGAGAGGAGTCCCAGGTGCTGGCTAAATGCAAATTGAAGCAGGGTTTGAAACAGGAAAATCTGGATGCCGCACACCGGATAAAGTTGAAAACATCTTCTTTATTATAAAACTTGGATCATAAAAAACAGGACAATCAGGCGGGTGGTACAGACACACTGACGCGTTTCGCGCTCTAGTTCGAGCGCTTACTCATTGAGTAAGCGCTCGAACTAGAGCGTGAAACGCGTCAGCTGTGTCTGTACCACCCGCCTGATTGTCCTGTTTTTTATGATCCAAGTTTTATAATAAAGAAGATGTTTTCAACTTTATCCGGTGTGCGGCATCCAGATTTTCCTGTTTCAAACCCCAGTTCCAGGATGTCTTGGGTTTGCCCTCCTTCCAGTCCTGGGATGTTCAGGTTCTACCCTTCTTCTGGTCCTGGTTCTACACTCCTTCCAGTCCTGGAATGTCCTGGTTCTGCCCTCCTTCAAGTTCCAGGATGTATTGGGTTTGCCCTCCTTCCAGTCCTGGGATGTTCAGGTTCTACCCTTCTTCTGGTCCTAGTTCTACACTCCTTCCAGTCCTGGTTCTGCCCTACTTCCAGTTCCAGGATGTCTTGGGTCTGCCCTCCTTCCAGTCCTGGGATGTTCAGGTTCAACTCTTTGTAACGAAACGTCCCACCCTATCTCTGCCCAAGTTCCCATTCTGGGATGACCTGGTTTCTACTCTCCCTTGAGCCCCAGAATGTCTTGGGTCCACCATCTTTCCAATCCCAGAAAATCCTGATTCTGTTCCTCTTCCAGTCCTAATATTTCTTAGTTCCGCCCTCTTTTCAGTCCCAGGATTTCCTTGTTCTGCTCTCCCTCCAGTCCCGACATGTCCCAGTTCTGGCTTCTTTCCAGTTCTGAGATGTCCTGGTTCTGCCCTTCTTCCAGTCCTGGTTCTACCTTCCTTACAGTCATGAGATGTCCTGGTTCTGCCCTCTTTCCAATCCTGGGATGCCCTGGTTATGCCCTCCTTCCAGTCCTGGTTCTGCCCTCTTTTCAGCCCTGAGATATCCTGGTTCTGCCCTCCTTCCAGTCCCGAGATGTCCTGGTTCTGCCCTCCTTCCAGTCCTGGGATGTCCTGGTTCTGCCCCCTTTCAATCCTGAGATGTCCTGGTTCTGCTCTCCCTCCAGTCCTGAGATGTCCTGGTTCTGCCCCCTTTCAATCCAGAGATGTCCTGGTTCTACCCCCCTTCCAGTCCTAGAATGTCCTGGTTCTGCCCACCTTCCAGTCCTGGGATGTCCTGGTTCTGTCCCCTTTCAATCCTGAGATGTCCTGGTTCTGCCCTCCCTCCAGTTGCAAGATGTCATGGGTCTGCCCTCCTTCCAGTCCTAGAATGTCCTGGTTCTGCCCACCTTCCAGTCCTGGGATGTCCTGGTTCTGTCCCCTTTCAATCCTGAGATGTCCTGGTTCTGCCCTCCCTCCAGTCCTGGAATATCCTGTTTCTGACCTCCTTTCAGTTGCAGGGTGTCTTGGGTCTGCCCTCCTTCCAATCCTGGGATGTTCAGGTTCTACACTTATTCTGGTCCTGTCGGGGCTGGCTCAGCCCTTCCTTCTCTAAACTGGCTGCTCAGCTGTCGGCTAATTGCCAGCTCTTATCTCTCTCCACAGTTAACCAGCTGTTGTGGATCTGCTCGTTAGTCCCGCCTACTTAAAGATCTCCAGCTCACTTCATTCCTGCCTTCGCCTTGGTCACATCACAAGAAACCATCTCCTGCGTTGCTGTTTATAGATTGGCTTTGCTGTCATCCCTTCTGGCTTCTTATCCTGCTTGCTGTTCCTCTACTTGGATCCCTGACTTCTGGCCTGGCTGATTACCCGATCTGGTTACTGAACTCTGGCTTGGCTTACTACCCAATCCGGTTACTGGACTCTGGCTATGCTTTGACTAAGCTTACTCTATTTACCTTTTTATTTTTATTAATAAACAAGTGTGATTTTACTGTACTTCTGTCTTTGTCTGGTTCATGGTTTCTGACAGGTCCTAGTTCTACACTCCTTCCAGTCCTGGAATGTCCTGGTTCTACACTCCTTCCAGTTCCAGGATGTCTTGGGTCTGCCCTCCTTTTCATTCCTGGGATGTTCAGGTTCTACCCTTTGTAATGAAACGTCCCACACTCCGCTTGAGTGCTTTCGTCCTATACCGCTTCCTCCCAGTCTGAATATAGATATCAGATATTCCAACCGCTGGCAACAAACAAGACAATACTCGTTTGGTTACTGAACATGGACTGTTTATTGAAAACACAGGTACACAGGTAGAACTCTGCACAATCCCCCCCCCCCCCCTTTGCATTCCGGGGGGGGGGGGGTAGATTGTCGAATCATCAGTGAGAGCTGTTGGAGGAATTTGCCACCACCAATCTCACAGCTAATCTACATACACATCCCATAATATCCAAGGCAGACAGACACAATAGAACATTGGAATACAGCCACACCCCAAACGACCCAGCAAAGAGTACACAACAAAATGACAATATATACAACATTCCAGTGTGGCTGTACAGTCAGTCCGATTAGTACAGATTAGACTGGATTTCTCGGTCGCCCGTGGCCCTTATAGAGACACAGGGTGACTTAGACATAGGAGGTGCATGGGTAGCTGAAAGGTTTTCCCAACCACCCCAAGGGATTCTGTGTTCCCCGGGCCCCCCCCCCCCCCCCGCCAAAAGTGACTCCGTCACAAACTTCTTCTGGTCTTAGTTCTACACTCCTTCCAACCTAGAATGTCTTGGTTCTTCCCTCCTTCCAGGATGTCCTGGTTCTGCACTCCATCCAACCTGGAATGTCCTGGTTCTGCCCTTCTTCCAGTTCCAGGATGTCCTGGTTCTGCTCTCCTTCCATTTCCAGAATGTCATAAGTCTGCTCTGCTTCCAGTCCTGAGAAGTCCTGGTTCTGCCTTCTTTCCAGTCCT
Source organism: Lithobates septentrionalis (assembly GCA_037952835.1). Classification (NCBI taxonomy): domain Eukaryota; kingdom Metazoa; phylum Chordata; class Amphibia; order Anura; family Ranidae; genus Lithobates; species Lithobates septentrionalis. The sequence continues at coordinate 64,103 of JBBDGP010005158.1, forward strand.
GGGATACCCTATCTCTGCCCAAGTTCCCATTCTGGGATGACCTGGTTTCTACTCTCCCTCGAGCCCCAGAATGTCTTGTGTTCACCATCTTTCCAATCCCAGAAAATCCTGATTCTGTTCCTCTTCTAGTCCCAATATATCTTAGTTCCTCCCTCTTTTCAGTCCCAGGATTTCCTTGTTCTGATCTCCCTCCAGTCCTGACATGTCCCAGTTCTGCCTTATTTCCAGTCCTGAGATGTCCTGGTTCTGCCCTTCTTCCAGTCCTGGTTCTACCTTCCTTACAGTCATGAAATGTCCTGGTTCTGCCCTCTTTCCAGTCCTGGGATGTCCTGGTTTTGCCCTCCTTCCAGTCCTGGAATGTCCTGGTTATGCCCTCCTTGCAGTTCTGGGATGTCCTGGTTATGCCCTCCTTTCAGCCCGGGATGTCCTGGTTCTGCCCTCCTTCCAGTCCCGAGATGTCCTAGTTCTGCTCTCCTTTAGTCCTGGGATGTCCTGGTTCTGCCCCCATTCCAGTCCTGGGATGTCCTGGTTATGCCCTTCTTTCAGTCCTGAGATGTCCTGGTTCTGCCCTCCTGTCACGTACCTGGTTGGAGTCTGAAATGACGAGGTCAGCCTCTCTTGTATCTCCGGCCCTGGACCCGCTGAGAGTGGGGACAGAAGGAACCAAGGGACTGGAGGAACACGAGTGGCTGCAGATGTAGTCCTGGAGGCCTGAAGCAGAAGATGCGACTCTTGGAAGACAGGAAGTCACAGCAGGTCGCTGGAATGAAGATGCAGATACTCGGGTTGCAGAGAAGAGCCAAACATCAGACAGGAGCGTAGTCACAAGGATAGCTGGGTTCAGTAGCAGGCAGGCAGTGAGGTACCAAGTCATCAGGCAGGAGCAGGGTCAAATAGGAGGCCGGGATCAGGAACCGATAACCAGAAGAATAGGAGAATCCAGCAGCAAGGTCAGGGATAGCCAAGGTCCAGCAACTACTATAAGGCAGGTAACAATAAGAGGATACGGGTACAGGAACAACTGAAGATCTGTCAGCAACCATCAGAAGTCAGTGCGCCCCTTAAATAGGCCATCTGGCGCCAAAGGGCAGCGTGGACGCGCTTCTGCGGGCGCGCACGTCCATTGGCGCATCTGCGATTGGCAGAACTCTGTATGGACGCGCGCATGCGCGGCATGCCCCGAGCGCAATGGCAGTTCTCTTACACCTCCCTCCAGTCAAGGTTTGAAACAAGAGAATCTGGATACCACACACTGGATAAAGTTGAAAATTCTTCTTTATTGTAAAAATAGGATCATCAAAAATACAGGACAATCAGGCAGATGGTACAGACACAGCTGACGCGTTTCACACTCTAGTTTGAGTGCTTACTCATAGCTGAGACCTCCCTCCAGTCCTGAGATGTCTTGGTTCTTCCCCCCTTCCAAATCTGAGATGACCTGGTTCTGCCCTCCTTCCAGTCCTAAGATGTCCTGGTTCTGCCCTCCTTCCAGTCCTTGGATGTCATGGTTCTGACACCTTTCAATCCTGAGATGTCCCGGTTCTGCCCTCCCTCCAGTCCTGAGATGTCCTGGTTATGCCCCCTTCCAATCCTGAGATAACCTGTCCACATTCTAGTCTTGAGATTACCTGGTTCTGCCCTTCTTCCAGTCCTGAGATATCCTGGTTCTGCCCCATTCCAATCCTGAGATGTCCTGGTTCTGCCCCCGTTCCAGTCCTGAGATGTCCTGGTTCTGCCCCCTTCCAATCCTGAGATAACCTGTCCACATTCTAGTCTTGAGATGACCTGGTTCTGCCCTTCTTCCAGTCCTGGGAGGTCCTGGTTCTGCTCCCTTCCAATCCAGAGATGTCCTGGTTCTGCCCCCATTCCAGTCTGAAGATGTCCTGGTTCTGCCCTCATTCCAGTCCTGAGATACCCTGGTTCTGCCCTCATTCCAGTCCTGAGATATCCTGGTTCTGCCCCCTTCCAATCCTGAGATGTCCTGGTTCTGCTCCCATTCCAGTCTGGAGATGTCCTGGTTCTGCCCCCGTTCCAGTCCTGAGATGTCCTGGTTCTGCCCCCATTCCAGTCCTGGGATGTCCTGGTTATGCCCTTCTTTCAGTCCTGAGATGTCCTGGTTCTGCCCTCCTGTCACGTACCTGGTTGGAGTCTGAAATGACGAGGTCAGCCTCTCTTGTATCTCCGGCCCTGGACCCGCTGAGAGTGGGGACAGAAGGAACCAAGGGACTGGAGGAACACGAGTGGCTGCAGATGTAGCCCTGGAGGCCTGAAGCAGAAGATGCGACTCTTGGAAGACAGGAAGTCACAGCAGGTCGCTGGAATGAAGATGCAGATACTCGGGTTGCAGAGAAGAGCCAAACATCAGACAGGAGCGTAGTCACAAGGATAGCCGGGTTCAGTAGCAGGCAGGCAGTGAGGTACCAAGTCATCAGGCAGGAGCAGGGTCAAATAGGAGGCCGGGATCAGGAACCGATAACCAGAAGAATAGGAGAATCCAGCAGCAAGGTCAGGGATAGCCAAGGTCCAGCAACTAGTATAAGGCAGGTAACAATAAGAGGATACGGGTACAGGAACAACTGAAGATCTGTCAGCAACCATCAGAAGTCAGTGCGCCCCTTAAATAGGCCATCTGGCGCCAAAGGGCAGCGTGGACGCGCTTCTGCGGGCGCGCACGTCCATTGGCGCATCTGCGATTGGCAGAACTCTGTATGCACGCGCGCATGCGCGGCATGCCCCGAGCGCAATGGCAGTTCTCTTACACCTCCCTCCAGTCAAGGTTTGAAACAAGAGAATCTGGATACCGCACACTGGATAAAGTTGAAAATTCTTCTTTATTGTAAAAATAGGATCATCAAAAATACAGGACAATCAGGCAGATGGTACAGACACAGCTGACGCGTTTCACACTCTAGTTTGAGTGCTTACTCATAGCTGAGACCTCCCTCCAGTCCTGAGATGTCTTGGTTCTTCCCCCCTTCCAAATCTGAGATGACCTGGTTCTGCCCTCCTTCCAGTCCTAAGATGTCCTGGTTCTGCCCTCCTTCCAGTCCTTGGATGTCATGGTTCTGACACCTTTCAATCCTGAGATGTCCCGGTTCTGCCCTCCCTCCAGTCCTGAGATGTCCTGGTTATGCCCCCTTCCAATCCTGAGATAACCTGTCCACATTCTAGTCTTGAGATTACCTGGTTCTGCCCTTCTTCCAGTCCTGAGATATCCTGGTTCTGCCCCATTCCAATCCTGAGATGTCCTGGTTCTGCCCCCGTTCCAGTCCTGAGATGTCCTGGTTCTGCCCCCTTCCAATCCTGAGATAACCTGTCCACATTCTAGTCTTGAGATGACCTGGTTCTGCCCTTCTTCCAGTCCTGGGAGGTCCTGGTTCTGCTCCCTTCCAATCCAGAGATGTCCTGGTTCTGCCCCCATTCCAGTCTGAAGATGTCCTGGTTCTGCCCTCATTCCAGTCCTGAGATATCCTGGTTCTGCCCTCATTCCAGTCCTGAGATATCCTGGTTCTGCCCCCTTCCAATCCTGAGATGTCCTGGTTCTGCCCCCATTCCAGTCCTGAGATGTCCTGGTTCTGCCCTCATTCCAGTCCTGAGATACCCTGGTTCTGCCCTCATTCCAGTCCTGAGATATCCTGGTTCTGCCCCCTTCCAATCCTGAGATGTCCTGGTTCTGCTCCCATTCCAGTCTGGAGATGTCCTGGTTCTGCCCCCGTTCCAGTCCTGAGATGTCCTGGTTCTGCCCCCATTCCAGTCCTGAGATGTCCTGGTTCTGCCCCCGTTCCAGTCCAGAGATGTCCTGGTTCTGCCCTCCTTCCAGTCCTGGGATGTCCTGGTTCTACCCTCCTTCCAATCTTGATGTAGTGCCCCCCCTAGGATGTCGCAGGTGAAACGGGATCCCCACCCTGCACAGCCAGGCACACCTAATCTTCACAATCTCTCAGAGAACAATCCAGCACTTTGGGTTTTTTTTTTTTATTTTATTGAGGGGATAAAAGTTGGATGGGGAGTAGGGGTATTATGGGATGCACATTTGACTTAGAACAAACTTCAGGGACAACTCTTCCCAGGGTTTTTTTTTCAGCGGGAATGCGGGGGGAACGCAGTTCCGGCACCTCCACAACTGAATGTATTTTTTGGCAAAGATTGCTGGGGTGTGCTGGAGGGTCTATTGATGCTGGCTGCTGGGGATCTATTTTTGTGTGTGTGTGGGGGGGGGGGTCTATTGTTATTGGGCATGTCTACTGTTGCTGGGAAAGATCTACTATTGAGGGAGAGGTCTACTGTTGCTGGCTGCTGGAGGATCTGTTGTTGCTGGTGGGTTCTATGGTTGTTGGGGTGGTATTTTGTTGCGGGAGGGCCCATTGTTGCGGGGGGGGAGGTCTGTTGTTGTGTGGGGGGTCTATTGTTGCTGGAGGGTCTACTGTTGCTGGGGTGGGGTCTATCAAATTCCATACAAATTACTTAGTAGCACAAAATGATACTTGGTTTTGTATTCTCTAAAAGGGACGATTTTGGGAAGTGGGTAGGGGTTAGAACCAAGAGACAGCGCTCAGAGGTGGGTAGGGGGCAGAGACGAAGGGTGACTCAGGAGGAGGGAGTTCCTGCACCTATTTTCTGAGAAAAAAAGCCCTGACTCTTCCTATATACACTCCTCTGATTGTAGAATTCCCCGGGGACACTGATAAAAAATAATCCTGACAGCAAAAGCCTGTTACAGGCAGGGACCCCGGGCCCCTCTAGGTGTTTAGCAAAAAGTTAAGTGTCTAGCTTACATCCCTGTGGCTACTAATCCCAGCACCACCTCTTCAGGCACTGCCTGCCCGCCTGGCTGCCCATTTCACTAGCCCTCCTGGCTAACTTCTCCACAGTCCTCCCTGGCTGCTCACTCTGCAGCCCACTCAGCTGACTTTGCAGGAGACCTCCTGGACATGCTGACCTGCTCCCGCTATCCTGTCCTTGCTCCCATGCCTTCAGTAAGGATTTTCTCTGTGTGTTGTACAGGGTCCCTCCAGCACCCGACCCCCGGGGTACCCCACCTCCCAGACTACGAGGCACCCTCAAGGGCCACTGGCAGCCTCCTCAGCACTCCTTCTCCATCTTCCACCCGACTGCCCCTGCTGGCATGACCCATAAGTATTTATGAGGTGCCTCCCCCCTGCCAGACCATTTTGCTGGGGATTGGCTGGTGCCCTCCTCAATAGTCCAAGCAGCTCCTCCTAGACTCCACCCTCTCCTTCTGGAAGCTTCTCCAAGGTTCCGGAGAGCACGGAGCGTTACCAGAGGTGCTGCTTGTTGAGTCATCCAGCCTCCCTGAGTCACTCAGTGCTGACCCAGGTTTAACCCAGGCTAACAACTATATTCACTAGCACACTAGAGGGTGCTACACTCCCCCCCTCCCCCCCCCCCCGAAACAACAGCCTGTCCCCATGGCAGGAAAAAAACAAGGATAGCTCCTGCGCATCCCATAAAAATACAGTGGGAGGGGAGAGGGAAACAAACCTGGATGGAGCTATGTGCAAATAAATTAGTATCATAAATATAAATATCTCACATAAATCACATTAGCATGTCAATTATTAACAGTATTTACACATCCTAGCTACAGGTCCCTGCAGCTAACTCTATCATAATATAAGGCACACAAAATTTGAGCTGGAGCACTTCCCCCTAGAGCAGGGATGTCAAACTCAATTTCATCGTGAGCCGCATCAGCATTATGATTGTCCTCAGAAGGGCCGGTTGTATCTGTAAGATTAGATGTCCAGCGCATCCCCTCCCCTCACATTAGATGTCAAGAGCCATCCCACCATCAGAAGTTTTGTCCCCTACGTTCCCTAACATCACAGTGCACCCCCCTTTCCTTATGCTGCTGCTGGGAAGAAGCTGGATGCATTGCTTGAAAGCAGAAAGTAGGGGTCTGGAGGAGGACCAGAGGAGGGCTGGAGCTCTCCTGCAGCTGCAGGAGAGGTGTGAGGGCCACATGAAATGGGCTGGAGGGCCGGATTCGGCCCGTGGGCCTTGTGTTTGACACCTGTGCCCTAGAGGGAAGCCCTCATAGCAAGCTGAAAAATGTTGAGTCCATCAGACAGCAGGGTGAAGCACTGTCCACAACGATACCTATTACTAATACCCAATACCGATTGTTATCACTAACTCACTATCTAACTGTACGGTCTCTCAGCAGGGGGTCTCTCCAAGTTTAGAAAACAGTACTAGGCCTTACCCAAAGTTCTTCAGTGGGGACAGAACATCCATCTGGAAGAGGTCAGGGTGTCAGGCCGGCCTAGTCCGTGAACAAAGAAACAAAGGCAGCAATCTTCCCTGCTGTCCATGTTAGCATAACCTGTGGGTAGGGTTGCCATCTGTTCAGGATTCACCCGGACAGTCCAGGTTTTAAATCATGTGTCTGGGTTTCATTCCCCCTGAAACCCGGACACATTATTCAGACCAGACTGTGGTTGAGGGATGGGCAGTGTTGGGGTACTCAGTATCGTCCAGGGCATGATAGGAAGAACGATCAGCGGTTCCCCTCACCCCCAGTTTCCGGCTTTTCATCCTCCTGTATCCCTGGCAGAGGATGTTGGTGGTATTGGCCTGAAAGCCGGACACATTATTCAGACAGGACTGTGGGCGGTTGCTTCAGGGGGCCTGTGCCGCCTCCCTGTCACACATTTATTAGTACCGATTGGCTGTATTTTACTTTTGCAGCAGCTGAATGTCGGCTTCTCCTCCCCTACTTCCTGCTGCCATTCAGCTGCTGCAGGAGGAAAACACAGGAGATCTGTTCTAGCAAATGCCGCCTCCACTGCCCAGCTGCCTCTTCCCTCTGCTGCCCCCGGGCTTCTTTGTGCTCCCCATTCTTGTGGGCCTCTAAAGTGTTTGGGTTTGGCTTGAAGAAAAGGTGGTAACCCTACCTGTGAGCTGAACACTTCCACATGAGTCCTTCACAGGTAATAGTGAGGATCTGGCAGTATCTTCAGGTTGCCATCAGCTACTCTAATGGTAAGAGAGTGGCTCTTGGTGGGCTGTCCTGCTTTCGCAACCACCACCCTGTCTCTGTAAATACAGTACATTGATTTTCCCTGCAAGCTTTCTATATTTGGTAAGCAACGGCTTATGGAGCCAGTCTGTATGATGAGGCCACAATGTAGTGCATGGGGAACCAAGGTTAGAGATTTCTTAGATAAATCCCGGTGTCTCTTCCACAGTCTTTGGATGGAAATGACAACGTTAGAAGTAACAGGTGCGGAAAAATTGGTCTTTGTGTGTCGTGGCGCCTTCACACTGTAACTCTATAGAGGTACTCTTGAAAAAAGCAAGAATTGGCCTTGCTGTAAAAAATTTAAAATGATATGCACCTGTCAAACAGGTGCGAAAAAATTGGTCTTTGGGTGTTAATTGTGCCCATTAAAACCTACACCAAAAAATTACTTACAAGATTAAATCAACACCCACAAAGCTAGGCAGTCTAGACAGTCTTGCAGAGATTTGAGATCCCAATAATACTAAATCAGCGACATCGGCATCAGGGGCTTCATAGCTGCTGCTAATACAGGACTGATTCATTTTGATAAATGTCAGCTGGTCCACGGAGTCTGTGGACATACGCGCCCTTTTATCTGTCACAAAGCCTCTAGCAGCACTGAATGCCCATTCGGAAAGCATGCTGAATGCAGGGCAGCCCAATTGCATACTGGGCAAGTTCTGGCCAGTGGTCTATTCTCATGACCCAGTAACCCAGTGGATCGTCAGCTGGAAAGCCCTCCCTATCTGTTTTCACACCTAGATTATCTCCCATAATATGATGCAAATGCTGTGGATGGGATATTGAAAATGATAGCCATGGGCACCGAGGACTCTTGACCAACAGAAGCCTCAAAACTACGTTTTCCACCAATTTTTAACTACCAGAGTCTGGAAAGGCGTTACATACACTCCTCTTTAAGGTGTCCTCAAGATATTTCATCCTCTGCTCCTTCTGTTGGGACGGGATGAGTTCTGAGACTTCCCCTTGTAACGGTGGTCAAAGAGAGCTGCCAACCAATAGTGATCCTTCTCCTTGATGCCACAAATTCTCGGGTCCTTTCGCAGGCCTTGAAGCATGAGGGAGCCCATGAACTGCAAGTTTGCGGAGGAATGAGAAGCCTCAGGGTCACTGAAGATTACAGTATCTGGAACTGCCTCCTCCCAGCCACGTACTACTCCCAAGGGTTCTGGGGACTGAAAACCATCTGCTAAGGTTTGACGTATGTCTTCCTCTGCTTCAATGCCTCCAAAACTACCAGAATCCTCCTCCTCTCTCTCCAAGAGGCTGTGGAACAATGGTGTCTGCATAAAGTGGGCCTTGAGAGGAAGGGAAGTCCTCCTCTTCATCCCGCTGCTCTGCCTTGAGTACCATGTCCATAATGCAACGCAGAGTCTGCTCCAGCAGGAACACAACAGGGATTGTGTCACTGATGCATGCATTGTCACGGCTCATCATCCTTGTGGCCTCCTCAAATGGTGACCATACAGTGTATGTATCCAACCGAGCACTGGCTGTGTATGGTCGCCTGAAATGGCTACAGACTCTTCTGGCCTGCTTTAGTACTGTAGATCTTCCAAACCTGGGTACCTTTTTTAAGAAACGCTGCACCACTAAATTGAGGACATGTGCCAGGCATGGAATATGTGTCAACGTTCCCTGTCTAAGGGTGGACAGGAGGTTTGTGTCATTATCACAAACAACCCTTTTTGGCTCCAGTTGGCGTGGAGTGAGCCACCTCTGGGCCTGCCCATGGAGAGCTGCAAGAATCTCTGCTCCGGTGTGGTTCCTGTCCCCTAGACACACCAGCTGAAGCACTGCATGGCACCTTTTAGCCTGACTCCTTGAATAGCCCCTTGAAGGCATAGGGGGTACTTGAGGTTCATAGGACAATTCAGCAGAGGAGGGCATAGAGGAGGAGGGGGTAGAGCTGATGAATCTGGCATCATCACCAGCTGTATGGAGATGTGGGGGTACAACATGCAGCACTGAGCCCTGTCCTTCATCCTTCCGAGGTGCAAGCAGAGTTACCCAGTGTGCTGTGAATGAAATAAATCATCCCTGCCTATGCTTGCTGGACCACGTGTCAGCAGTAACGTGGACTTTGCGGCTGACTGCCTTGACCAACGATGCCAGAACATTGCCTTCCACGTGATGGTAGAGAGATGAAATGGCCTTACATGAAAAGAAATAGTGTCTGGGAACCTGCCATTGTGGTACAGCACATTCTGCAAATTCACGGAAGAGGTCAGAATCCACCAAATGGAAAGGCAGAAGTTGTAGAGTCAGCAGCTTTGACAAGCTTGCATTTAGACGCTGGGCATGTGGGTGGCAGGGACTGTATTTTTTTTCCCCCCGCTGCAGCAGACGGGGCAGAAAAATTTGCCGGCTACAGTCTACAGCTGGTGGTGTGCTGCTGGTAGATGTGCTGCAAGGACCTGGGACACCCTTCACTATACCATCAGTCCTGTCAGTGGAGGCTGCTGAGAAGTCATTGAAAATGATAGCCCTGAGCGCCGAGGACTCGACCAACAGAAGCCTCAAGGGGAGGGGTATATATTGGGGTGTATATGGGGCAGGGGCATATATTTGGGGTGTATATGGGGGAGGGGTATATATGGGGGGAGGGGTATATTTTGGGGGAGGGGTATATATTGAGGTGTATATGAGGGGAGGGGTGTATATGGGGAGGAGGGGTATATATTGGGGTGTATATGGGGGAGGGGTATATATTGGGGTGGGGGAGGGGTGTATATTGAGGTGGGGTATAGGGTGGGGTGTATATTGGGGTGTATATGGGGGAGGGGTATATATGGGGGGAGGGGTATATTTTGGGGGAGGGGTATATATTGAGGTGTATATGAGGGGAGGGGTGTATATGGGGAGGAGGGGTATATATTGGGGTGTATATGTGTATATGGGGGAGGGGTATATATTGGGGTGGGGGAGGGGTGTATATTGAGGTGGGGTATATATTGGGGAGTATATGGGGGAGGGGTATATATGGGGGGAGAGGTATATATTGGGGTGTATATGGGGAGGGGTATATATTGGGTTGGGGTGAGGGGTATATATTGGGGTGGGGTGTGGTATATATTGGAGTGGGGGAAGGGGTATATATTGGGGTGGGGTGTCTATTGGGGTGGGGTGTATATGGGGGAGGGGTACACACGGACTGGGGGTTCGTAGTTGGGGGGGGATTTAGGGGCGGGGCTCATACAGGGATGGGTACGATCCTTCAGTCACATCCGCTCTGTTCACATTCGGGTGTGTAAATAAAGTTTTTGAAAGAGAACTTCACCGCACTTCCTTGTTTGTCTCTCTTCCTAGAGCTGATTGGTCAGGCGGCCTGGCGCTGAACGCTGATTGGCTGAGACTCCGCCCTTTTTTCGGAGACCGCTACTTCCTTTTCCTGGTTCCGGGCTCCGCCCTTCTGCGCCCTGCACTCACCAGGCCCCTGATTGGTCAGGTGGCCTCAAGCTTAGCCAGTCACCGTTTATCTTACATTCGTACCCGGACAGCTATACGTGTCGCTCACACTGATTGGCTGCATCTAAGTCCCCGCCCTCTTCCTGCCGCTCGCTGATTGGCCGAGGTTCTGGCAGGGCTGGACAGGGATTGGTGGTTACTCTCCGCTGTCATTTGGGCCGGTGAGCGCTGCAGAGCCCCGACATGGAGCCTCCCCCGCCCGGGCCCTGCTCCTCTCCGCCGGGGCCCCGGCCCGTGCCGCCCCCCCGGAAAGGCTCCATGGAGCGCCGGCCCCACAGAGAGCCCAGCGAGGCCCGGGGCCCCGGAGGACAGCCAGGGACCCCAGAGAGGGCAACAGTCACCCAGAGAGTGCTGATCGTCATGGAGGGCCGATCTATCACCTCAGAGGAGAGGAGCCCTCCACTAAAGTCTATGGATACCGAGAGGATGGGATCCCCACCGCCTGGGAACAGCGAGAGCCAGGGGCCCCGACACAGCGAGAGCCAGGGGCCCCGACACAGCGAGAGCCAGGGGCCCCGACACAGCGAGAGCCAGGGGCCCCGACAAGGCGAGAGCCAGGGGCCCCTACAACACCGATACAGCAGTACCGAGAGCCAGGGACCCGGATACATTGTTACCGAGAGCCAGGGACCCGGATACATTGTTACCGAGAGCCAGGGGCCCCTACAACACCGATACAGCAGTACCGAGAGCCAGGGACCCGGATACATTGTTACCGAGAGCCAGGGGCCCCTACAACATCGATACAGTGCTCCCGAGAGCCAGGGGCCCCAACAACCTGGGAATACCACCGATCCAGGGCCCCTACCACCCCGACACAGCGCTACTGAGAGCCAGGGGCCCCGACACAGCGATCCCGAGAGCCAGGGGCCCCTACAACACCGATACAGCGCTCCCGAGAGCCAGGGGCCCCTACAACCTGGGAATACCACCGATCCGGGGCCCCTACCACCCCGACACAGCGCTACCAAGAGCCAGGGGCCTGTACAACCTGGGAATACCACCACTACGCCCCATCCGGGGCCCCTACTACCACAATACACTGTTACCGAGAGCCAGGGGCCCGTACCACACCAATACACCGTTACCGAGAGCCAGGGGCCCCTACCACATCAATACATCTTATCTGAGAGCCACGGCCACCTACCACCTGGGAGTACCACCATTGTACAAGAACCGGGGCCCCCACCGCTGCAGTATACCGTTACCGAGAACCAGGGGCCCCTGCTGCTTGGGAGTACCACCACAGGGCCAGAAATAGGGCCTCCACCGGCCGGGAGCATCTCCACTGTGCAGGATCCGGGGCCCTTACCACCACAGTACATCACGCCAGAGAGCAAGGGGCCCCCAGCGCCTGGGAGTACCACCAGTGTGCCAAATCTGAGGCCTGTACCACCACAACACACAGTGACTGAGAGCCGGGGGCCCCCACAGGCTGGGGCGGCCACTGGTGTACCAGATTCGGGGCCCATACCCCCAATATACGCCACATCGGAGAGCCGGGCAATGGTCACTGTCAGCCCTCCGCCTCCTGATGAGCTGACCCCACCCCCGAGGGACTCTCCAAGAAAAGCCGCACTGATCAGACCTGTGTGGGTAATGCCAAGAAAGGTCCCGGAGAACCTCGGGGGCCCTCCAACACAAGACCCCGCCCCTCCACCCACACACATCAACACTGGACAGGGAGTCACCCTAATACTGCCTCCGGGGGAGGGAAGTGCAGTACAGACCTCGGGGGAGGTACCCGTAGAGCACATGGCCGCACAGAGGGTACCGCCCCCGCAGGACTCCCTGCCACACCTCGATCCATCTCAGGGCCAAAGAACATCCCAACTGCCCGATAATCTGGGAATAAAGGAGACGTCACAAGATGGCGGACAGCGGGCTCGGGGCGCCATGGTGTCGCTCCTGAATAAGCGCGGTGAAGAAATGATTGCAGCGCCCCATGTGATGTCTGACCCCGATACCGCAGCTGAGAAAATGGGGCCCCGACCACCTGTGACGCAGGGCCCAACCTCCACAGAGGCTCCAACACGCGGCGGGCAGAATGAGCCCTCCGTACCCCCGGCCACAACGTCTACAGAGCAGCCGCAGAACTCTTCTACCCCGGACATTAGAGTCCCACCAGAGAGCACCCTCCCCGATGGTTCCTCACAGAGCTCCGCAGCTCCCCCACCGGGCTCTGCGATTGGTCCACCCGCTTCCTCCACCCTCCCTCAGCAGCAGCAGGACACTTCGGAGAAGAAGGCTTTGCCTGGCCAAAATTCCACCCCTCAGACGAGCAACCTTCCCCCCACGGGTCCACCTCCCACCCAGCTGGGGACATCCCTCTCTCCAAGTCGTATCAATGACCCTTCAAGTCCTCATCGGAGCGTGTCCTCCAAACCCCCACTTCCCATTCCACCCCGATCCTCCCTCTACCCCGGCCACGCCCCTTCCATACGGGAGCAGGAGCCTTCCCTCAGCCTTGACACCGCCTCCCTGTCCAGCTTCAGGTCCAAGGCCCCCGCCCCCGACACACTCAGCTACCTGGACTCTGTCAGCCTAATGTCAGGCACCATGGAGTCCCTCAGCCACCTGGATGATGCCAGTTCTCTGGGCTCGGACTCTGAGATCAACGGCATGCCCTACCGGAGGACCGACAAGTACGGCTTCCTGGGAGGAAACCAGTTCAGCGGCAACGGGTCAGTATGTGAAGAACAATCTCGCCCCTCATGTAAGAGGGGGGCTGCAGTACTATGTATAGATGTATGTGTAGCCTTCCCCCGTCACCTCAGAGGGGTGCTCTTCCAGAGAAGATGGATATGTAGTCCAGTGTGGAGGGCCTGGTCTGGGCAACCGGGGAAACGGAGGGCCTGGTCTGGGCAACCGGGGAAGCGGAGGGCCTGGTCTGGGCAACCGGGGAAGCGGAGGGCCTGGTCTGGGCAACCGGGGAAGCGGAGGGCCTGGTCTGGGCAACCGGGGAAGCGGAGGGCCTGGTCTGGGCAACCGGGGAAGCGGAGGGCCTGGTCTGGGCAACCGGGGAAGCGGAGGGCCTGGTCTGGGCAACCGGGGAAGCGGAGGGCCTGGTCTGGGCAACCGGGGAAGCGGAGGGCCTGGTCTGGGCAACCGGGGAAGCGGAGGGCCTGGTCTGGGCAACCGGGGAAGCGGAGGGCCTGGTCTGGGCAACCGGGGAAGCGGAGGGCCTGGTCTGGGGAAGCGGAGGGCCTGGTCTGGGCAACCGGGGAAGTGGAGGGCCTGGTCTGGGCAACCGGGGAAGTGGAGGGCCTGGTCTGGGCAACCGGGGAAGCTGAGGGCCTGGTCTGGGCAACCGGGGAAGCTGAGGGCCTGGTCTGGGCAACCGGGGAAGCTGAGGGCCTGGCCTGGGCAACCGGGGAAGCTGAGGGCCTGGCCTGGGGAAGCGGAGGGCCTGGCCTGGGCAACCGGGGAAGCGGAGGGCCTGGCCAACCGGGGAAGCGGAGGGCCTGGCCTGGGCAACCGGGGAAGCGGAGGGCCTGGCCTGGGCAACCGGGGAAGCGGAGGGCCTGGCCTGGGGAAGTGGAGGGCCTGGTCTGGGCAACCGGGGAAGCTGAGGGCCTGGGTAACCGAGGGAAGCTGGGGGTCTGGTCTGGGTACTGTATGATGATGGTCAGGAATAGAACTGTGATTGTCGGGGTTTAGATGGTGATGGTCTGGAGTATGACAGCGATGGTCGGGCTTTGGATGATGATGGTCAGGAATATAACGGTGGTGGGATGGTGATGGATGAGGATTTGGATAGTGATGGATCGAGATTTGGATGGTGATGGATCAGGATTTGGTTGGTGATGGTCGGAGATTGGTTGATGATGGTCGGGGATTGGGTGGTGATGGTCGGAGATTGGAATGATGGTCGGGTATAAGAACTGTAATGGTTGGGTTTTGAATGACGATCAGGAATAGAATGGTGATGGTCAGGAGTGGGGTGGTGATGGTCAGGAATAGAACGGTGGTGGTTTGCAGTGGGATGGCGATGGATCGGGATTTGGATGGCGATGGATCAGGATTTGGATGGTGATGGTCGGGGATTGGTTGGTGGTAGTCGGGGATTGGATGGTAATGGTGGAGATTTGAATGGTGATCAGGAATAGAACGGTGATGGTCAGGAGTGGGATGGTGATGGTCTGTGTTTGGATGGTGATGGTCAGTGGGATGGTGATAGTCGGGATTTGGATGGTAATGGTCAGTAGTGGGATGGTGACGGTCAGGAATAGAGTTGTGATGGTCAGTAGTGGTATTTTGATGGTCGGTGTTTGGATGGTGATGGTCGGGAGTGGGATGGAGACGGTCAGGAATAGAGTTGTGATGGTCAGGAGTGGGACGGTGATGGTTTGTGTTTGGATGGTGATGGTCGGGTTTTGGGTGATGGTGGTCAGTAGTGGGATGGTGATAGTCGGGATTTGGATGGTAATGGTCAGGAGTGGGACGGTGATGGTCTGTGTTTGGATGGTGATGGTCAGGAGTGGGATGGTGATGGTCTGTGTTTGGATGGTGATGGTCAGTGGGATGGTGATAGTCGGGATTTGGATGGTAATGGTCAGTAGTGGGATGGTGACGGTCAGGAATAGAGTTGTGATGGTCAGTAGTGATATTTTGATGGTCGGTGTTTGGATGGTGATGGTCGGGAGTGGGATGGAGATGGTCAGGAATAGAGTTGTGATGGTCAGGAGTGGGACGGTGATGGTCTGTGTTTGGATGGTGATGGTCGGGTTTTGGGTGATGGTGGTCAGTAGTGGGATGGTGATGGTGGGGGTTTGGATGGTGATGGTCAGGAGTGGGACGGTGATGGTCTGTGTTTGGATGGTGATGGTCGGGTTTTGGGTGATGGTGGTCAGTAGTGGGATGGTGATGGTCGGGGTTTGGATGGTGATGGTCGGGAGTGGGATGGAGACGGTCAGGATTAGAGTTGTGATGGCCAGTAGTGGGATGGTGATGGTGGGGGTTTGGATGGTGATGGTCGGGAGTGGGATGGTGATGGTCGGGGTTTGGATGATGGTGGTCAGTAGCGGGATGGTGATGGTCGGGGTTTGGATGGTAATGGTCAGTAGTGGGATGGTGATGGTCGGGGTTTGGATGGTAGTGGTCAGTAGTGGGATGGTGATGGTCGGGGTTTGGATGGTGATGGTCAGGAGTGGGACGGTGATGGTCTGTGTTTGGATGGTGATGGTCGGGTTTTGGGTGATGGTGGTCAGTAGTGGGATGGTGATGGTCGGGGTTTGGATGGGGAAGGTCGGGAGTGGGATGGAGACGGTCAGGATTAGAGTTGTGATGGCCAGTAGTGGGATGGTGATGGTGGGGGTTTGGATGGTGATGGTCGGGAGTGGGATGGTGATGGTCGGGGTTTGGATGGGGATGGTCAGTAGTGGGATGGTGATGGTCGGGGTTTGGATGGTAGTGGTCAGTAGTGGGATGGTGATGGTCGGGGTTTGGATGGTAATGGTCAGTAGTGGGATGGTGATGGTCGGGGTTTGGATGGTAATGTTCAGTAATGGGATGGTGATGGTCGACTTTTGGATGGTGATGGTCAGTAGTGGGTTGGTGATACTCGGGGTTTGGATGGTGATGGTCGGGAGTGGGATGGAGACGGTCAGGAATAGAGTTGTGATGGTCAGTAGTGGGATGGTGATAGTCAGGGTTTGGATGGTAATGGTCAGTAGTGGGATGGTGATGGTGGGGGTTTGGATGGTGATGGTCGGGGTTTGGATGGTGATGGTCGGGGTTTGGATGGTAATGGTCAGTAGTGGGATGGTGATGGTCGGGGTTTGGATAGTGATGGTCAGTAGTGGGATGGTGATAGTGGGGGTTTGGATGATGGTGGTCAGTAGTGGGATGGTGATGGTCGGGTTTTGGATGATGATGGTCAGGAATAGAGTTGTCTTGGTCAGTAGTGGGGTGGTGATGGTCAGGAGTGGGATGGAGACGGTCAGGAATAGAGTTGTGATGGTCAGTAGTGGGATTGTGATGGTGGGGGTTTGGATGGTGATGGTCGGGAGTGGGATGGTGATGGTGGGGGTTTGGATGGTGATGGTCGGGGTTTGGATGATGGTGGTCAGTAGTGGGATGGTGATGGTCGGGATTTGGATGGTGATGGTCAGTAGTGGGTTGTTGATGGTCGGGGTTTGGATGGTGATGGTCGGGAGTGGGATGGTGATGGTGGGGCTTTGGATGGTGATGGTCGGGGTTTGGCTGATGATGGTCAGTAGTGGGTTGTTGATGGTCGGGGTTTGGATGGTGATGGTCAGGAGTGGGATGAAGACGGTCAGGATTAGAGTTGTGATGGCCAGTAGTGGTGATAGTGGGGGTTTGGATGGTGATGGTCAGGAGTGGGACGGTGATGGTCGGGGTTTGGATAGTGATGGTCAGTAGTGGGGTGGTGATGGTCGGGGTTTGGATGGTGATGGTCGGGGTTTGGATGGTCAGTAGTGGGATGGGGAAGGTCGGGAGTGGGATGGAGACGGTCAGGAATAGAGTTGTGATGGTCAGTAGTGGGATTGTGATGGTGGGGGTTTGGATGGTGATGGTCAGTAGCGGGATGGTGATGGTCGGGGTTTGGATGGTGATGGTCAGTAGTGGGGTGGTGATAGTCGGGATTTGGATGGTGATGGTCAGTAGTGGGATGGTGATGGTCGGGTTTTGGGTGATGGTGGTCAGGAATAGAGTTGTCTTGGTCAGTAGTGGGGTGGTGATGGTCAGTAGTGGGGTGGTGATGGTCGGGGTTTGGATGGTGATGGTGGGGGTTTGGATGGTGATGGTGGGGGTTTGGATGGTGATGGTCAGTAGCGGGATGGTGATGATCGGGGTTTGGATAGTGATGGTCAGTAGTGGGATGGTGATGGTCGGGGTTTGGATGGTGATGGTCGGGGTTTGGATGGTCAGTAGTGGGATGGGGAAGGTCGGGAGTGGGATGGAGACGGTCAGGAATAGAGTTGTGATGGTCAGTAGTGGGATTGTGATGGTGGGGGTTTGGATGGTGATGGTCAGTAGCGGGATGGTGATGGTCGGGGTTTGGATGGTGATGGTCAGTAGTGGGGTGGTGATAGTCGGGATTTGGATGGTGATGGTCAGTAGTGGGATGGTGATGGTCGGGTTTTGGGTGATGGTGGTCAGGAATAGAGTTGTCTTGGTCAGTAGTGGGGTGGTGATGGTCAGTAGTGGGGTGGTGATGGTCGGGGTTTGGATGGTGATGGTCGGGGTTTGGATGGTCAGTAGTGGGATGGGGAAGGTCGGGAGTGGGATGGAGACGGTCAGGAATAGAGTTGTGATGGTCAGTAGTGGGATTGTGATGGTGGGGGTTTGGATGGTGATGGTCAGTAGCGGGATGGTGATGATCGGGGTTTGGATAGTGATGGTCAGTAGTGGGATGGTGATGGTCGGGGTTTGGATGGTGATGGTCGGGGTTTGGATGGGGAAGGTCGGGAGTGGGATGGAGACGGTCAGGAATAGAGTTGTGATGGTCAGTAGTGGGATTGTGATGGTGGGGGTTTGGATGGTGATGGTCAGTAGCGGGATGGTGATGGTCGGGGTTTGGATGGTGATGGTCAGTAGTGGGATGGTGATGGTCGGGGTTTGGATGGGGAAGGTCGGGAGTGGGATGGAGACGGTCAGGAATAGAGTTGTGATGGTCAGTAGTGGGATTGTGATGGTGGGGGTTTGGATGGTGATGGTCAGTAGCGGGATGGTGATGGTCGGGGTTTGGATGGTGATGGTCAGTAGTGGGGTGGTGATAGTCGGGATTTGGATGGTGATGGTCAGTAGTGGGATGGTGATGGTCGGGTTTTGGGTGATGGTGGTCAGGAATAGAGTTGTCTTGGTCAGTAGTGGGGTGGTGATGGTGGGGGTTTGGATGGTGATGGTGGGGGTTTGGATGGTGATGGTCAGTAGTGGGGTGGTGATGGTCGGGGTTTGGATGGTGATGGTCAGTAGTGGGATGGGGAAGGTCGGGGTTTGGATGGTGATGGTCGGGTTTTCGGATGATGGTGGTCAGGAATAGAATGGTGATGTTCTTTCTCTTGCAGGGAGGGCTCCATTTCTGTGGAAATCGCCCGGCAGAGAGAGTTGAAGTGGCTGGACATGTTCAATCATTGGGACAAATGGCTGATGCGGCGATTCCAGAAGGTGAGAACTATGTCACCCACCTATAGGGGAGCGCATACATTTGGTAGGACAGAATGGTATAGTCCAGGGACAGTGTTCACTAACCTCCCTTCTATCTCATGTACAGGTGAAGCTGCGATGTAGAAAAGGAATCCCATCTTCTCTACGTGCGCGTGCGTGGCAATATCTCTCCAACAGTCACTATCTCCTCAGCAAGAACCCGGGGAAGTTCGAGGTAATTCCTATCCTCTGTAGGATGGTCACTATCCTGTATGATGATCACTATCCTCTGTATGATGATCACTATCCTCTGTATGATGGTCACTATCCTCTGTATGATGGTCACTATCCTCTGTATGATGGTCACTATCCTCTGTATGATGGTCACTATCCTCTGTATGATGATCACTATCCTCTGTATGATGATCACTATCCTCTGTATGATGATCACTATCCTCTGTATGATGATCACTATCCTCTGTATGATGATCACTATCCTCTGTATGATGATCACTATCCTCTGTATGATGATCACTATCCTCTGTATGATGATCACTATCCTCTGTATGATGATCACTATCCTCTGTATGATGATCACTATCCTCTGTATGATGATCACTATCCTCTGTATGATGATCACTATCCTCTGTATGATGATCACTATCCTCTGTATGATGATCACTATCCTCTGTATGATGATCACTATCCTCTGTATGATGATCACTATCCTGTATGATGATCACTATCCTCTGTATGATGATCACTATCCTCTGTATGATGATCACTATCCTCTGTATGATGATCACTATCCTCTGTATGATGATCACTATCCTCTGTATGATGATCACTATCCTCTGTATGATGATCACTATCCTCTGTATGATGATCACTATCCTCCTGTAGGATGATCACTATCCTCTGTAGGATGATCACTATCCTCTGTAGGATGATCACTATCCTCTGTATGATGATCACTATCCTCTGTATGATGATCACTATCCTCTGTATGATGATCACTATCCTCCTGTAGGATGATCACTATCCTCTGTAGGATGATCACTATCCTCTGTATGATGATCACTATCCTCTGTATGATGGTCACTATCCTCTGTATGATGGTCACTATCCTCTGTATGATGGTCACTATCCTCTGTATGATGGTCACTATCCTCGGTATGATGATCGCTATCCTCGGTATGATGGTCACTATCCTCCTGTATGATGATCACTATCCTCTGTAGGATGATCGCTATCCTTGGTATGATGGTCACTATCCTCAGTATGATGGTCACTATCCTCGGTATGATGGTCAGTGTTCACTATCCTCCCTAAACTGTATGGTTGTTGTGTTGCAGGAGTTGGAGAGACATCCTGGAGACCCCAAGTGGCTGGATGTGATAGAGAAGGATCTTCACCGGCAGTTCCCATTCCATGAAATGTTTGCTGCTCGCGGGGGCCATGGGTGAGTTGGGATTTGTAGTTTGGGGTGGGGTTGGGGCAGGATGGTGGTCTGTGGGGGAAGTTAATGATTTGGGGTGGCCTCAGGCAGGGGTAGTCTTGGGGATTGGGATGGGGATAAAGGCATGGTGGGTAATGGTGGTCGGAGGGGGGCGGAGTGTGAGTTGGAAAGGCAGTTTGAGGTGGGGAATTGTAGAATGGGGGTGGTACTGTGGGGGACTGCAGGGGGGCAGGTAGGGGTGGCCTGGGAGTTAAGAGAAGTGGGTTTGGCTTTTTTTGGCTATTCATGCTTGCCTCCATGGATGCAGCATCAGACCGATGCTGCAGCTTTCCCCCACCGTCTCTGCACTGAGAACCGAGTCACCGAACACCGCTGGTTCTCACCGAACATAACTCGGTTCTCACTCCTCCCCGAGCAGAGAGATGCTGACTCAGAAGATGGCCAAAAAGTTAGAGGGGTTTTTAAACTAGGCGAAGGGGGGGAGGGTCCAGAGACCGTGATAGCCAGCGTGGAAGATATTCCAGAGGGTAGTATTGGGGGCATTAGTGGTAGGTTAACCAAAGCACAAAAACACAAGGTGAGTATAGTAGCAAGTCCAAGTTGCAATCTCGGAACACCCAATACGAGGACAATATGCGACCGGTCTAAACTATGTGGCATGTTCACCAATGCCAGGAGCATGATGGGTGAACTAGAGATACTGTTGTACGAGGAGGATTTAGATTTTGTGGGAATTTCAGAGACCTGGTTCAACAGCTCTCATGTTTGGCTGGCAAACATTCAAGGGTATACCCTATACCGCAAGGATAGAGAGGGTAAAAAAGGGGGAGGGGTATGCCTATATATCAAGAATAATGTTCAAGTGAATGTGAGAGATGACATCACTGAGGGAGCTAGAGAGGAGGTGGAAACCTTATGGGTAGAGCTACAAAGGGATGAAGCTAAGGGGAAAATAATACTGGGAGTATGCTATAGGCCCCCTAACCTGAGGGAGGAGGGGGAGACGGATCTCCTATCACAAATTGGATTAGCAGCAAGGATGGGAAGTGTTATCATAATGGGGGATTTTAATGATCCAGACATAGACTGGGCGGAAGGAACCGCGCATTCATTTAAGGCTCGCCAGTTCCTTAATGTCTTGCAGGACAATTTTATGGGTCAGATGGTAGACGCACCAACTAGAAATAAAACATTACTGGATCTACTGATTACCAACAATACAGACCTGATCACGGATGTGGAAATACGGGCAATTTAGGTAACAGCAATCACAGGTCAATTAGTTTCAGTATAAATCACACAAATAGGAAACATGAAGGGAACACAAAGACACTGAATTTCAAAAGAGCCAACTTCCCTAAACTACAAACCTTGCTAAAAGGCATAAATTGGGATAAAATATTAGGAACAAAGAATACGGAGGAGAGATGGGTTTGCTTTAAGAGTATATAAAATAAGGGCATTAGCCAATGTATCCCATTGGGTAATAAATTTGAAAGAGCGAACAAAAGTCCTGGATGGCTTAACTCCAATGTAAAAATGCATATAAAAGCAAAGGAGAAGGCCTTCAAAAAATACAAGGTTGAGGGATCATCATCAGCATTCAGACTTTATAAAGAATGCAATAAGAAATGTAAGGGTGCAATTAGGACGGCTAAGATAGAACATGAAAGACACATAGCGGAGGAGAGCAAAAAAAATCCCAGGAAATTCTTTATATAAACAGTAAAAAAAGGGAGGACAGACCATATTGGCCCCATAAAGAATGAGGAAGGACATCTGGTTACAAAGGATGGGGAGATGGCGAAGGTATTGAATTTATTCTTCTCCTCAGTCTTCACGAGTGAATCGGGGGGCTTCAGTAACCAAAACTGCAGTGTTTATCCTCAGGACACAACACAGGAAGCACCTCCATGGTTAACAGAGGACAGAATTAAAATTAGACTTGAGAAACTTAACATTAATAAATCACCGGGACCAGATGGCTTGCATCCGAGGGTACTTAGGGAACTCAGTCAAGTGATTGCCAGACCGTTGTTCCTAATTTTTACAGATAGTCTACTGACTGGAATGGTACCAGCTGATTGGAGAAAAGCCAATGTAGCACCAATATTTAAAAAGGACCCAAAGTATATATCCCTGGGAATTACAGACCAGTTAGGCTAACATCAATAGTATGTAAACTCTTGGAGGGGATGATAAGGGACTATATACAAGATTTTAGTAATAAGAATGATATCATTAGCAGTAATCAGCATGGATTCATGAAGAATCGTTCTTGCCAAACCAATCTATTAACCTTCTATGAGGAGGTGAGTTGCCATCTAGATAAAGGAAAGCCCGTAGACGTGGTGTATGTGGATTTTGCAAAAGCATTTGACACAGTTCCCCATAAACGTTTACTGTACAAAATAAGGTGCGTTGGCATGGACCATAGGGTGAGTACATGGATTGAAAACTGGTTACAAGGGCGAGTTCAGAGGGTGGTGATAAATGGGGAGTACTCAGAATGGTCAGGGGTGGGTAGTGGGGTTCCCCAGGGTTCTGTGCTGGGACCAATCCTATTTAATTTGTTTATAAACGATCTGGAGGATGGGATAAACAGTTCAATCTCTGTATTTGCAGACGATACTAAGCTAAGCAGGGCAATAACTTCTCCGCAGGATGTGGAAACCTTGCATAAGATCTGAACAAATTAATGGGGGAGGGGCGACTACATGGCAAATGAGGTTCAATGTAGAAAAATGTAAAATAATGCATTTGGGTGGCAAAAATCTGAATGCAATCTATAGACTGGGGGGAGAACCTGTGGGGGAATCTAGGATGGAAAAGGACCTGGGGGTCCTAGTAGATGATAGGCTCAGCAATGACATGCAATGCCAAGCTGCTGCTAACAAAGCAAACAGAATATTGGCAATAAAAAGGGGATCAACTCCAGAGAGAAAACGATAATTCTCCCGCTCTACAAGACTCTGGTCCGGCCGCACCTGGAGTATGCTGTCCAGTTCTGGGCACCAGTCCTCAGGAAGGATGTACTGGAAATGGAGCGACTACAAAGAAGGGCAACAAAGCTAATAAAGGGTCTGGAGGATCTTAGTTATGAGGAAAGGTTGTGAGCTCTGAACTTATTCTCTCTGGAGAAGAGACGCTTGAGAGGGGATATGATTTCAATGTATAAATACCGGACTGGTGACCCCACAATATATAAATACCGGACTGGTGACCCCACAATATACAAATACCAGACTGGTGACCCCACAATATATAAATACCGGACTGGTGACCCCACAATATATAAATACCGGACTGGTGACCCCACAATATATAAATACCGGACTGGTGACCCCACAATAGGGAGAAAACTTTTTTTGCGGAAGGGAGTTTAACAAAACTCGTGGCCACTGATTACAATTAGAAGAAAAGAGGTTTAACCTTTAAACTACGTAGAGGGTTCTTTACTGTAAGAGCGGCAAGGATGTGGAATTCCCTTCCACAGGCGGTGGTCTCAGCGGGGGGGCATTGATAGCTTCAAGAAACTATTAGATAAGCACCTGAACGACCGCAACATACAGGGATATACAATGTAATACTGACATATAATCACACACACATAGGTTGGAACTTGATGGACTTGTGTCTTTTTTTCAATCTCACCTACTATGTATCAGTCAGCATTACTCCTGCTCTGCTCCTCCACGCTCATTGGATCGCTGAGCTGGCTATGGTGGGGCAGCTCGTTGAGACTGCCATCAGTCAAGGCAGCTGGCGGATCCAAACTTTGGAAGTCGGGATGTCGTGGTGCCTCGACTGATAGCAGTGTCTTCTGCAGAGAGAGCGGACTTCAGACCACTCTCCACTAAAAACTGGTCACAGGAGTGTAAAACGAATTGCACTCCTTTGACCCATAGGAGAAGCCCAGCCTAAAAAGCTCAGGCTGGACTTCTCCTTTTAAGGATGGCAGTCTGGAGTGAGGGAATGGGCAGGTTAGGTGTGGTGGATGGTTTGGGGTGATTTGGATTCTGCAGTGTTTAGTTCCATAGAGTTGGACAGAAGGTAGTTGTGTTCTACATTTTTGGAACAAAGGGGTTGAGTTGGGTTCTGCATTGTTGGATGGAATGGGGTAAGTTGGGTTTTGCATTGTTGGGTGGAGGGGATTGAGTTTTTAGAAGTTTAATGGAAGGGGGTGGATTGTTGGCTGAAAGCGGGTGGGTTGGGTTTTACATTGTAGGGTGGAAGGGGTTAGTTGGGTGGAAGGGATTGAGTTGGGTTCTGCATTGTTGGGTGGAAGTGGATGAGTTGGGGTTTGCATTGTTGGGTGGAAGGCATTGAGTTGGGTTCTGCATTGTTGGGTGGAAGGGGGTTGGTCGGGTTTTGGGTTGATGGATGGAAGGGGTTAAGTTGGGTTCTGCATTGTTGGGAGGGGGTAAGTTGGGTTCTGCATGGTTGGGTGGAAGGGGATGGGTTGGGTTCTGCAATGTTGGATGGAAGGGGATAGGTTGGGTTCTGCAATGTTGGATTGAAGGGATTGAGTTGGGTTCTGCATTGTTGGGTGGAAGGGGGTGGGTTGGGTTTTGTGTTGTTGGATGGAAAGGGGGTGGGTTAGGTTCTGCATTGTTGGGTGGAAGGGGGTGGGTTGGGTTCTGCATTGTTGGGTGGAAGGGGGTGGGTTGGGTTCTGCATTGTTGGGTGGAAGGGGGTGGGTTGGGTTCTGCATTGTTGGGTGGAAGGGGGTACATTGGGTTCTGCAATGTTGGGTGGAACGGGTTGAGTGGGGTTCTGCAATGTTGAGTGGAAGGGATTAAGTTGGGTTCTGCATTGTTGGGTGGGTTGGGTTTTGCGTTGTTGGGTTCTGCAATGTTGGGTGTAAGGGGGTGGTTTGGATTCTGCATTGTTGGGTGGAAGGAATTGAGTTGGGTTCTGCAATGTTGGGTGCAAGGTGATAAGTTGGGCTCTTCATTGTTGGATAGAAGGGGTTGAGTTGAGTTTTGCATTTCTAAATGGAAGGGTGGGTGCAATTTTGGGTGGAAGGGGTTGGTTTGGGTTTTGCATTTCTGACTGGAAGGGGGGTGGGTTGGGATCTGCAGGTTTCAAGGGAAGTTGGTGAGTTGGTTTTGCAGCCTTGGAAGGGACGGGGGGGGGGGGGGGGGGGGGTGCATTGTTGTGTGGAAGGGATTGGGTTGGGTTCTGCATTGTTGGATGGAAGGGGACGAGTTGGGTTTTGCATGGTTGGGTGGAAGGGGGTGGGTTGGGTTCTGCAATGTTGGATGGAAAGGGAGTGGGTAGGGTTCTGCAATGTTGGATGGGAGGGGGTGGGTTGGGTTCTACAATGTTGGGTGGAAGTGGGTGGGCTGGGTTCTGCAATGTTGGATGGAAAGGGAGTGGGTAGGGTTCTGCATTGTTGGATGGGAGGGGGTGGATAGGGTTCTGCAATGTTGGATGGGAGAGGGTGGGTTGGGTTCTGCATTGTTGGGTAAAAAGGGGTACGTTGGGTCCTGCAGGTTTCAGGGGAAGTGGGTGAGTTGGTTTTGCAGCCTTGGAAGGGAGGGGGGGTTGCATTGTTTGGTGGAAGGGGGTGGATTGGGTTTTGCGTTATTGGATGGAAAGGGGGTGGGTTGGGTTCTGCAATGTTGGGTGGAAGGGGGTGAGTAGAGTTCTGCAATGTTGGATGGAAAAGGTGTGGGTTGGTTGCTGCAATGTTGGATGGGAGGGGGTGGGTAGGGTTCTGCAATGTTGGATGGGAGGGGGTGGGTAGGGTTCTGCAATGTTGGATGGGAGGGGGTGGGTAGGGTTCTGCAATGTTGGATGGGAGGGGGTGGGTAGGGTTCTGCAATGTTGGATGGGAGGGGGTGGGTAGGGTTCTGCAATGTTGGATGGGAGGGGGTGAGTTGGGTTCTGCATTGTTGGATGGAAGGGGGTACGTTGGGTCCTGAAATGTTGAGTGGAAGGGATTGAGATGGGTTCTGCAGTGTTGGATGGGAGGGGGTGGGTTGGGTTCTGCAATGTTGGGTGGGAGGGGGTGAGTAGGGTTTTTCAATGTTGGATGGAAGGGGGTGGGTTGGATTCTGAAATGTTGGATGGAAAGGGGGTGGGTTGGATTCTGAAATGTTGGATGGAAAGGGGGTGGGTTGGGTTCTACAATGTTGGATGGGAGGGGGTGGGTTGGGTTCTGCAATGTTGGGTGGGAGGGGGTGGGTTGGGTTCTGCAATGTTGGGTGGAAGGGGGTGAGTAGGGTTTTTCAATGTTGGATGGAAGGGGGTGGGTTGGATTCTGAAATGTTGGATGGAAAGGGGGTGGGTTGGGTTCTACAATGTTGGATGGGAGGGGGTGGGTTGGGTTCTGCAATGTTGGATGGGAGGGGGTGGGTTGGGTTCTGCAATGTTGAATGGAAGGTATTAAGTTGGGTTCTGCATTGTTGGGTGGAAGGGGGTGGGTTGGGTTTTGCGTTGTTGGGTGGAAGGGGATGAGTTGGGTTCTGCAATGTTGGATGGGAGGGGGTGGGTTGGGTTCTGCAATGTTGGATGGGAGGGGGTGGGTTGGGTTCTGCAATGTTGGGTGGAAGGGGGTGGGTTGGGTTCTGCATTGTTGGGTGGAAGGGGGTGGGTTGGGTTCTGCATTGTTGGGTGGAAGGGGGTGGGTTGGGTTCTGCATTGTTGGGTGGAAGGGGATGAGTTGGGTTCTGCAATGTTGGGTGGAAGGGGATGAGTTGGGTTCTGCAATGTTGGATGGGAGGGGGTGGGTTGGGTTCTGCAATGTTGAGTGGAAGGTGGTGGGTTGGGTTCTGCAATGTTGGGTGGGAGGGGGTGGGTTGGGTTCTGCATTGTTGGATGGGAGGGGGGGGGGTGTATGTTGGGTTTTGCATTGTTGAGTGGAAGGGATTGAGTTGGGTTCTGCAATGTTGGGTGGAAGGGGATGAGTTGGGTTCTGCAATGTAAGATGGGAGGGGATACGTTGGGTTCTGCAATGTTCAGTGGAAGGTGGTGGGTTGGGTTCTGCAATGTTGGGTGGAAGGGGGTGGGTTGGGTTCTGCATTGTTGGGTGGAAGGGGATGAGTTGGGTTCTGCAATGTTGGGTGGAACGGGTTGAGTGAGGTTCTGCATTGTTGGGTGGAAGGGGGTGGGTTGGGTTTTGTGTTGTTAGATAGAAGGGGGTGGGTTGGGTTCTGCAATGTTGGATGGAGGGGGGGGGGGGGTGTATGTTGGGTTTTGCATTGTTGAGTGGAAGGGATTGAGTTGGGTTCTGCAATGTTGGATGGAGGGGGGGGGGGGGGGTGTATGTTGGGTTTTGCATTGTTGAGTGGAAGGGATTGAGTTGGGTTCTGCAATGTTGGATGGAGGGGGGGGGGGGGTGTATGTTGGGTTTTGCATTGTTGAGTGGAAGGGATTGAGTTGGGTTCTGCAATGTTGGATGGAGGGGGGGGGGGGGTGTATGTTGGGTTTTGCATTGTTGAGTGGAAGGGATTGAGTTGGGTTCTGCAATGTTGGATGGAGGGGGGGGGGGGTGTATGTTGGGTTTTGCATTGTTGAGTGGAAGGGATTGAGTTGGGTTCTGCAATGTTGGATGGAGGGGGGGGGGGGTGTATGTTGGGTTTTGCATTGTTGAGTGGAAGGGATTGAGTTGGGTTCTGCAATGTTGGGTGTAAGGTGATTATTTGGGCTCTTCATTGTTGGATAGAAGGGGTTGAGTTGGGTTCTGCAATGTTGGGTGGAAGGGGATGAGTTGGGTTCTGCAATGTAAGATGGGAGGGGATACGTTGGGTTCTGCAATGTTCAGTGGAAGGTGGTGGGTTGGGTTCTGCAATGTTGGGTGGAAGGGGGTGGGTTGGGTTCTGCATTGTTGGGTGGAAGGGGATGAGTTGGGTTCTGCAATGTTGGGTGGAACGGGTTGAGTGAGGTTCTGCATTGTTGGGTGGAAGGGGGTGGGTTGGGTTTTGTGTTGTTAGATAGAAGGGGGTGGGTTGGGTTCTGCAATGTTGGATGGAGGGGGGGGGGTGTATGTTGGGTTTTGCATTGTTGAGTGGAAGGGATTGAGTTGGGTTCTGCAATGTTGGATGGAGGGGGGGGGGGGGTGTATGTTGGGTTTTGCATTGTTGAGTGGAAGGGATTGAGTTGGGTTCTGCAATGTTGGATGGAGGGGGGGGGGGGTGTATGTTGGGTTTTGCATTGTTGAGTGGAAGGGATTGAGTTGGGTTCTGCAATGTTGGATGGGAGGGGGGGGGGGTGTATGTTGGGTTTTGCATTGTTGAGTGGAAGGGATTGAGTTGGGTTCTGCAATGTTGGATGGGAGGGGGGGGGTGTATGTTGGGTTTTGCATTGTTGAGTGGAAGGGATTGAGTTGGGTTCTGCAATGTTGGATGGAGGGGGGGGGGGGGGTGTATGTTGGGTTTTGCATTGTTGAGTGGAAGGGATTGAGTTGGGTTCTGCAATGTTGGGTGTAAGGTGATTATTTGGGCTCTTCATTGTTGGATAGAAGGGGTTGGGTTGGGTTTTGCATTTCTGACTGGAAGGGGGGTGGGTTGGGTTCTGCAGGTTTCAGGGAAAGTGGGTGAGTTGGTTTTGCATCCTTGGAAGGGAGGGGGTCCTGCAGTTAGAGGGGAAAGGGATGAGTTTGGATTGGGTGGAAGGGGGCGAGTTGGATTTTGCATTGTTAGGAGAAAAAGGACCGGTTGGGTTCTGCATTTTTTTGGTGGAAGAGGGTGAGTGTGGCTCTGCAGAGTTGGGAGGAAGGGGATGAATTGGGTCATGCAATCACAATGGGGGGGGAGCATTTAAGAATAGAACATAAAACAGGTTGAGTAGAATATCGGGTGGTATTCATGAAAGTTATAAAGGGGCTTCTTATGGTCAGTATATAATGTGACCTCGTTCCTTAATGCTGTGATTGGCCCCCATTCAGGCAGCAGGACTTGTACCGTATACTGAAGGCGTACACCGTGTATCGCCCGGAGGAAGGCTACTGTCAGGCGCAGGCTCCAGTGGCCGCGGTGTTGCTGATGCACATGCCAGCAGAGGTAATAATTCTGTGATTTCCAGTGATGTCAGTAGGGATTGTGTTATCCTTGTATTCTGCTTAATCACAATGTTTCTGTCTGACCCCCCCAGCAAGCATTCTGGTGTTTGGTCCAAATCTGTGACAAGTATCTGCCAGGATATTACAGTGCCGGCCTGGTGAGAAAAACGCCCCTCCCCCCTTGTGCGACTGACCACTTACAGTTCACATTCATGTCGACCTCTACTGTCTGTGTCCTCCGATCCTCACTATCTCTTCCACCTTTACTGACTGTGTCCACCTTCTGTCCTCCGATCCTCACT
The DNA here is from genome assembly GCA_037952835.1 of Lithobates septentrionalis. NCBI lineage: Eukaryota > Metazoa > Chordata > Amphibia > Anura > Ranidae > Lithobates > Lithobates septentrionalis. Next base: position 93,499 of record JBBDGP010005158.1, read on the forward strand.
ATCTCCTCCACCTTTACTGACTGTCCACCTTCTGTCCTCCGATCCTCACTATCTCCTCCATCCTACCTGACAGTGTCCACCTTCTGTCCTCCGATCCTCACTATCTCCTCCACCTTTACTGACTGTCCTCCAATCCTCACCATCTCCTCCACCTTTACTGACTGTGTCCACCTTCTGTCCTCCGATCCTCACTATCTCCTCCACCTTTACTGACTGTGTCCACCTTCTGTCCTCCGATCCTCACTATCTCCTCCACCTTTACTGACTGTGTCCACCTTCTGTCCTCCAATCCTCACCATCTCCTCCACCTTTACTGACTGTGTCCACCTTCTGTCCTCCGATCCTCACTATCTCCTCCACCTTTACTGACTGTGTCCACCTTCTGTCCTCCGATCCTCACTATCTCCTCCATCCTACCTGACAGTGTCCACCTTCTGTCCTCCGATCCTCACTATCTCCTCCACCTTTACTGACTGTCCTCCGATCCTCACTATCTCCTCCACCTTTACTGACTGTGTCCACCTTCTGTCCTCCGATCCTCACTATCTCCTCCACCTTTACTGACTGTGTCCACCTTCTGTCCTCCGATCCTCACTATCTCCTCCACCTTTACTGACTGTGTCCACCTTCTGTCCTCCGATCCTCACTATCTCCTCCACCTTTACTGACTGTGTCCACCTTCTGTCCTCCGATCCTCACTATCTCCTCCACCTTTACTGACTGTGTCCACCTTCTGTCCTCCGATCCTCACTATCTCCTCCATCCTTCCTGACTGTGTCCACCTTCTGTCCTCCGATCCTCACTATCTCCTCCACCTTTACTGACTGTCCACCTTCTGTCCTCCGATCCTCACTATCTCCTCCACCTTTACTGACTGTCCACCTTCTGTCCTCCGATCCTCACTATCTCCTCCACCTTTACTGACTGTGTCCACCTTCTGTCCTCCGATCCTCACTATCTCCTCCACCTTTACTGACTGTCCACCTTCTGTCCTCCGATCCTCACTATCTCCTCCACCTTTACTGACTGTGTCCACCTTCTGTCCTCCGATCCTCACTATCTCCTCCACCTTTACTGACTGTGTCCACCTTCTGTCCTCCGATCCTCACCATCTCCTCCACCTTTACTGACTGTGTCCACCTTCTGTCCTCCGATCCTCACTATCTCCTCCACCTTTACTGACTGTCCACCTTCTGTCCTCCGATCCTCACTATCTCCTCCACCTTTACTGACTGTCCACCTTCTGTCCTCCGATCCTCACTATCTCCTCCACCTTTACTGACTGTCCACCTTCTGTCCTCCACCTTTACTGACTGTGTCCACCTTCTGTCCTCCGATCCTCACTATCTCCTCCACCTTTACTGACTGTGTCCACCTTCTGTCCTCCGATCCTCACTATCTCCTCCACCTTTACTGACTGTGTCCACCTTCTGTCCTCCGATCCTCACTATCTCCTCCACCTTTACTGACTGTGTCCACCTTCTGTCCTCCGATCCTCACTATCTCCTCCACCTTTACTGACTGTGTCCACCTTCTGTCCTCCGATCCTCACTATCTCCTCCACCTTTACTGACTGTGTCCACCTTCTGTCCTCCGATCCTCACTATCTCCTCCATCCTTCCTGACTGTGTCCACCTTCTGTCCTCCGATCCTCACTATCTCCTCCACCTTTACTGACTGTCCACCTTCTGTCCTCCGATCCTCACTATCTCCTCCACCTTTACTGACTGTCCACCTTCTGTCCTCCGATCCTCACTATCTCCTCCACCTTTACTGACTGTGTCCACCTTCTGTCCTCCGATCCTCACTATCTCCTCCACCTTTACTGACTGTGTCCACCTTCTGTCCTCCGATCCTCACTATCTCCTCCACCTTTACTGACTGTCCACCTTCTGTCCTCCGATCCTCACTATCTCCTCCACCTTTACTGACTGTCCACCTTCTGTCCTCCACCTTTACTGACTGTGTCCACCTTCTGTCCTCCGATCCTCACTATCTCCTCCACCTTTACTGACTGTGTCCACCTTCTGTCCTCCGATCCTCACTATCTCCTCCACCTTTACTGACTGTCCACCTTCTGTCCTCCGATCCTCACTATCTCCTCCACCTTTACTGACTGTCCACCTTCTGTCCTCCGATCCTCACTATCTCCTCCACCTTTACTGACTGTCCACCTTCTGTCCTCCGATCCTCACTATCTCCTCCACCTTTACTGACTGTCCACCTTCTGTCCTCCGATCCTCACTATCTCCTCCACCTTTACTGACTGTGTCCACCTTCTGTCCTCCGATCCTCACTATCTCCTCCATCCTTCCTGACTGTGTCCACCTTCTGTCCTCCCGATCCTCACTATCTCCTCCACCTTTACTGACTGTCCACCTTCTGTCCTCCGATCCTCACTATCTCCTCCACCTTTACTGACTGTGTCCACCTTCTGTCCTCCGATCCTCACTATCTCCTCCACCTTTACTGACTGTCCACCTTCTGTCCTCCGATCCTCACTATCTCCTCCACCTTTACTGACTGTCCACCTTCTGTCCTCCGATCCTCACTATCTCCTCCACCTTTACTGACTGTGTCCACCTTCTGTCCTCCGATCCTCACTATCTCCTCCACCTTTACTGACTGTCCACCTTCTGTCCTCCGATCCTCACTATCTCCTCCACCTTTACTGACTGTCCACCTTCTGTCCTCCGATCCTCACTATCTCCTCCACCTTTACTGACTGTGTCCACCTTCTGTCCTCCGATCCTCACTATCTCCTCCACCTTTACTGACTGTCCACCTTCTGTCCTCCGATCCTCACCATCTCCTCCACCTTTACTGACTGTCCTCCGATCCTCACTATCTCCTCCACCTTCTGTCCTCCAATCCTCACTATCTCCTCCACCTTTACTGACTGTCCACCTTCTGTCCTCCGATCCTCACTATCTCCTCCACCTTTACTGACTGTCCACCTTCTGTCCTCTGATCCTCACTATCTCCTCCACCTTTACTGACTGTGTCCACCTTCTGTCCTCCGATCCTCACTATCTCCTCCACCTTTACTGACTGTGTCCACCTTCTGTCCTCCGATCCTCACTATCTCCTCCACCTTTACTGACTGTGTCCACCTTCTGTCCTCCGATCCTCACTATCTCCTCCACCTTTACTGACTGTCCACCTTCTGTCCTCTGATCCTCACTATCTCCTCCACCTTTACTGACTGTGTCCACCTTCTGTCCTCCGATCCTCACTATCTCCTCCACCTTTACTGACTGTCCACCTTCTGTCCTCCCGATCCTCACTATCTCCTCCACCTTTACTGACTGTGTCCACCTTCTGTCCTCCGATCCTCACTATCTCCTCCACCTTTACTGACTGTGTCCACCTTCTGTCCTCCGATCCTCACTATCTCCTCCACCTTTACTGACTGTGTCCACCTTCTGTCCTCCGATCCTCACTATCTCCTCCACCTTTACTGACTGTGTCCACCTTCTGTCCTCCGATCCTCACTATCTCCTCCACCTTTACTGACTGTGTCCACCTTCTGTCCTCCAATCCTCACTATCTCCTCCACCTTTACTGACTGTGTCCACCTTCTGTCCTCCAATCCTCACTATCTCCTCCACCTTTACTGACTGTGTCCACCTTCTGTCCTCCGATCCTCACTATCTCCTCCACCTTTACTGACTGTGTCCACCTTCTGTCCTCCGATCCTCACTATCTCCTCCATCCTTCCTGACTGTGTCCACCTTCTGTCCTCCCGATCCTCACTATCTCCTCCACCTTTACTGACTGTCCACCTTCTGTCCTCCGATCCTCACTATCTCCTCCACCTTTACTGACTGTCCACCTTCTGTCCTCCGATCCTCACTATCTCCTCCACCTTTACTGACTGTCCACCTTCTGTCCTCCGATCCTCACTATCTCCTCCACCTTTACTGACTGTCCACCTTCTGTCCTCCGATCCTCACTATCTCCTCCACCTTTACTGACTGTGTCCACCTTCTGTCCTCCGATCCTCACTATCTCCTCCACCTTTACTGACTGTCCACCTTCTGTCCTCCGATCCTCACTATCTCCTCCACCTTTACTGACTGTCCACCTTCTGTCCTCCGATCCTCACCATCTCCTCCACCTTTACTGACTGTCCACCTTCTGTCCTCCGATCCTCACTATCTCCTCCACCTTTACTGACTGTGTCCACCTTCTGTCCTCCGATCCTCACTATCTCCTCCACCTTTACTGACTGTGTCCACCTTCTGTCCTCCGATCCTCACTATCTCCTCCACCTTTACTGACTGTGTCCACCTTCTGTCCTCCGATCCTCACTATCTCCTCCACCTTTACTGACTGTCCACCTTCTGTCCTCCGATCCTCACTATCTCCTCCACCTTTACTGACTGTGTCCACCTTCTGTCCTCCGATCCTCACTATCTCCTCCACCTTTACTGACTGTCCACCTTCTGTCCTCCGATCCTCACTATCTCCTCCACCTTCTGTCCTCCGATCCTCACTATCTCCTCCACCTTTACTGACTGTGTCCACCTTCTGTCCTCCGATCCTCACTATCTCCTCCACCTTCTGTCCTCCGATCCTCACTATCTCCTCCACCTTTACTGACTGTCCACCTTCTGTCCTCCGATCCTCACTATCTCCTCCATCCTTCCTGACTGTGTCCACCTTCTGTCCTCCGATCCTCACTATCTCCTCCACCTTTACTGACTGTGTCCACCTTCTGTCCTCCCGATCCTCACTATCTCCTCCACCTTTACTGACTGTGTCCACCTTCTGTCCTCCGATCCTCACTATCTCCTCCACCTTTACTGACTGTGTCCACCTTCTGTCCTCCGATCCTCACTATCTCCTCCACCTTTACTGACTGTCCACCTTCTGTCCTCCGATCCTCACTATCTCCTCCACCTTTACTGACTGTGTCCACCTTCTGTCCTCCGATCCTCACTATCTCCTCCACCTTTACTGACTGTGTCCACCTTCTGTCCTCCGATCCTCACCATCTCCTCCACCTTTACTGACTGTGTCCACCTTCTGTCCTCCGATCCTCACTATCTCCTCCACCTTTACTGACTGTGTCCACCTTCTGTCCTCCGATCCTAACTATCTCCTCCACCTTTACTGACTGTCCACCTTCTGTCCTCCGATCCTCACTATCTCCTCCACCTTTACTGACTGTGTCCACCTTCTGTCCTCCGATCCTCACTATCTCCTCCACCTTTACTGACTGTGTCCACCTTCTGTCCTCCGATCCTCACTATCTCCTCCACCTTTACTGACTGTGTCCACCTTCTGTCCTCCGATCCTCACCATCTCCTCCATCCTTCCTGACTGTCCACCTTCTGTCCTCCGATCCTCACTATCTCCTCCACCTTTACTGACTGTCCACCTTCTGTCCTCCGATCCTCACCATCTCCTCCACCTTTACTGACTGTGTCCACCTTCTGTCCTCCGATCCTCACTATCTCCTCCACCTTTACTGACTGTGTCCACCTTCTGTCCTCCCGATCCTCACTATCTCCTCCACCTTTACTGACTGTGTCCACCTTCTGTCCTCCGATCCTCACTATCTCCTCCACCTTTACTGACTGTCCACCTTCTGTCCTCCGATCCTCACCATCTCCTCCACCTTTACTGACTGTCCACCTTCTGTCCTCCTCCGATCCTCACCATCTCCTCCACCTTTACTGACTGTGTCCACCTTCTGTCCTCCGATCCTCACTATCTCCTCCACCTTTACTGACTGTCCACCTTCTGTCCTCCGATCCTCACTATCTCCTCCACCTTTACTGACTGTCCACCTTCTGTCCTCCGATCCTCACTATCTCCTCCACCTTTACTGACTGTGTCCACCTTCTGTCCTCCGATCCTCACTATCTCCTCCACCTTTACTGACTGTGTCCACCTTCTGTCCTCCCGATCCTCACTATCTCCTCCACCTTTACTGACTGTCCACCTTCTGTCCTCCGATCCTCACTATCTCCTCCACCTTTACTGACTGTGTCCACCTTCTGTCCTCCGATCCTCACTATCTCCTCCACCTTTACTGACTGTCCTCCGATCCTCACTATCTCCTCCACCTTTACTGACTGTGTCCACCTTCTGTCCTCCTCCGATCCTCACCATCTCCTCCACCTTTACTGACTGTGTCCACCTTCTGTCCTCCAATCCTCACCATCTCCTCCACCTTTACTGACTGTCCACCTTCTGTCCTCCGATCCTCACTATCTCCTCCACCTTTACTGACTGTGTCCACCTTCTGTCCTCCGATCCTCACTATCTCCTCCACCTTTACTGACTGTCCACCTTCTGTCCTCCGATCCTCACTATCTCCTCCACCTTTACTGACTGTGTCCACCTTCTGTCCTCCGATCCTCACTATCTCCTCCACCTTTACTGACTGTCCACCTTCTGTCCTCCGATCCTCACTATCTCCTCCACCTTCTGTCCTCCGATCCTCACTATCTCCTCCACCTTTACTGACTGTGTCCACCTTCTGTCCTCCGATCCTCACTATCTCCTCCACCTTTACTGACTGTGTCCACCTTCTGTCCTCCGATCCTCACTATCTCCTCCACCTTCTGTCCTCCGATCCTCACTATCTCCTCCATCCTTCCTGACTGTGTCCACCTTCTGTCCTCCGATCCTCACTATCTCCTCCACCTTTACTGACTGTGTCCACCTTCTGTCCTCCGATCCTCACTATCTCCTCCACCTTTACTGACTGTCCACCTTCTGTCCTCCGATCCTCACCATCTCCTCCATCCTTCCTGACTGTCCACCTTCTGTCCTCCGATCCTCACTATCTCCTCCACCTTTACTGACTGTGTCCACCTTCTGTCCTCCGATCCTCACTATCTCCTCCACCTTTACTGACTGTCCACCTTCTGTCCTCCGATCCTCACTATCTCCTCCACCTTTACTGACTGTGTCCACCTTCTGTCCTCCGATCCTCACTATCTCCTCCACCTTTACTGACTGTCCACCTTCTGTCCTCCGATCCTCACTATCTCCTCCACCTTCTGTCCTCCGATCCTCACTATCTCCTCCACCTTTACTGACTGTGTCCACCTTCTGTCCTCCGATCCTCACCATCTCCTCCACCTTTACTGACTGTGTCCACCTTCTGTCCTCCGATCCTCACTATCTCCTCCACCTTCTGTCCTCCGATCCTCACTATCTCCTCCATCCTTCCTGACTGTGTCCACCTTCTGTCCTCCGATCCTCACTATCTCCTCCACCTTTACTGACTGTGTCCACCTTCTGTCCTCCGATCCTCACTATCTCCTCCACCTTTACTGACTGTCCACCTTCTGTCCTCCGATCCTCACTATCTCCTCCACCTTTACTGACTGTGTCCACCTTCTGTCCTCCGATCCTCACTATCTCCTCCACCTTTACTGACTGTCCACCTTCTGTCCTCCGATCCTCACTATCTCCTCCACCTTTACTGACTGTGTCCACCTTCTGTCCTCCCGATCCTCACTATCTCCTCCACCTTTACTGACTGTCCACCTTCTGTCCTCCGATCCTCACTATCTCCTCCACCTTTACTGACTGTGTCCACCTTCTGTCCTCCGATCCTCACTATCTCCTCCACCTTTACTGACTGTGTCCACCTTCTGTCCTCCGATCCTCACTATCTCCTCCACCTTTACTGACTGTGTCCACCTTCTGTCCTCCGATCCTCACTATCTCCTCCACCTTTACTGACTGTCCACCTTCTGTCCTCCGATCCTCACTATCTCCTCCACCTTTACTGACTGTGTCCACCTTCTGTCCTCCGATCCTCACTATCTCCTCCACCTTTACTGACTGTCCACCTTCTGTCCTCCGATCCTCACTATCTCCTCCACCTTTACTGACTGTCCACCTTCTGTCCTCCGATCCTCACTATCTCCTCCACCTTTACTGACTGTGTCCACCTTCTGTCCTCCGATCCTCACTATCTCCTCCATCCTTCCTGACTGTCCACCTTCTGTCCTCCGATCCTCACTATCTCCTCCACCTTTACTGACTGTCCACCTTCTGTCCTCCGATCCTCACCATCTCCTCCACCTTTACTGACTGTGTCCACCTTCTGTCCTCCGATCCTCACTATCTCCTCCACCTTTACTGACTGTGTCCACCTTCTGTCCTCCCGATCCTCACTATCTCCTCCACCTTTACTGACTGTGTCCACCTTCTGTCCTCCGATCCTCACTATCTCCTCCATCCTACCTGACTGTGTCCACCTTCTGTCCTCCGATCCTCACTATCTCCTCCACCTTTACTGACTGTGTCCACCTTCTGTCCTCCGATCCTCACCATCTCCTCCACCTTTACTGACTGTGTCCACCTTCTGTCCTCCTCCGATCCTCACCATCTCCTCCACCTTTACTGACTGTGTCCACCTTCTGTCCTCCGATCCTCACCATCTCCTCCACCTTTACTGACTGTGTCCACCTTCTGTCCTCCGATCCTCACTATCTCCTCCACCTTTACTGACTGTGTCCACCTTCTGTCCTCCGATCCTCACCATCTCCTCCACCTTTACTGACTGTCCACCTTCTGTCCTCCGATCCTCACTATCTCCTCCACCTTTACTGACTGTCCACCTTCTGTCCTCCGATCCTCACTATCTCCTCCACCTTTACTGACTGTGTCCACCTTCTGTCCTCCGATCCTCACTATCTCCTCCACCTTTACTGACTGTGTCCACCTTCTGTCCTCCGATCCTCACTATCTCCTCCACCTTTACTGACTGTGTCCACCTTCTGTCCTCCGATCCTCACTATCTCCTCCACCTTTACTGACTGTGTCCACCTTCTGTCCTCCGATCCTCACTATCTCCTCCACCTTTACTGACTGTGTCCACCTTCTGTCCTCCGATCCTCACCATCTCCTCCACCTTTACTGACTGTGTCCACCTTCTGTCCTCCGATCCTCACTATCTCCTCCACCTTTACTGACTGTCCACCTTCTGTCCTCCGATCCTCACTATCTCCTCCACCTTTACTGACTGTCCACCTTCTGTCCTCCGATCCTCACTATCTCCTCCACCTTTACTGACTGTGTCCACCTTCTGTCCTCCCGATCCTCACTATCTCCTCCACCTTTACTGACTGTGTCCACCTTCTGTCCTCCGATCCTCACTATCTCCTCCACCTTTACTGACTGTCCACCTTCTGTCCTCCGATCCTCACTATCTCCTCCACCTTTACTGACTGTCCACCTTCTGTCCTCCGATCCTCACTATCTCCTCCACCTTTACTGACTGTCCACCTTCTGTCCTCCGATCCTCACTATCTCCTCCACCTTTACTGACTGTCCACCTTCTGTCCTCCGATCCTCACTATCTCCTCCATCCTTCCTGACTGTGTCCACCTTCTGTCCTCCGATCCTCACTATCTCCTCCACCTTTACTGACTGTGTCCACCTTCTGTCCTCCGATCCTCACCATCTCCTCCACCTTTACTGACTGTGTCCACCTTCTGTCCTCCGATCCTCACTATCTCCTCCACCTTTACTGACTGTCCACCTTCTGTCCTCCGATCCTCACCATCTCCTCCACCTTTACTGACTGTCCACCTTCTGTCCTCCGATCCTCACTATCTCCTCCACCTTTACTGACTGTCCTCCGATCCTCACTATCTCCTCCACCTTTACTGACTGTCCACCTTCTGTCCTCCTCCGATCCTCACTATCTCCTCCACCTTTACTGACTGTGTCCACCTTCTGTCCTCCGATCCTCACTATCTCCTCCACCTTTACTGACTGTCCACCTTCTGTCCTCCGATCCTCACTATCTCCTCCACCTTTACTGACTGTCCACCTTCTGTCCTCCGATCCTCACTATCTCCTCCACCTTTACTGACTGTGTCCACCTTCTGTCCTCCGATCCTCACCATCTCCTCCACCTTTACTGACTGTGTCCACCTTCTGTCCTCCGATCCTCACCATCTCCTCCACCTTTACTGACTGTCCACCTTCTGTCCTCCGATCCTCACTATCTCCTCCACCTTTACTGACTGTGTCCACCTTCTGTCCTCCGATCCTCACTATCTCCTCCACCTTTACTGACTGTGTCCACCTTCTGTCCTCCGATCCTCACTATCTCCTCCATCCTTCCTGACTGTGTCCACCTTCTGTCCTCCTCCGATCCTCACCATCTCCTCCACCTTTACTGACTGTGTCCACCTTCTGTCCTCCGATCCTCACTATCTCCTCCACCTTTACTGACTGTGTCCACCTTCTGTCCTCCGATCCTCACTATCTCCTCCATCCTTCCTGACTGTGTCCACCTTCTGTCCTCCGATCCTCACTATCTCCTCCACCTTTATTGACTGTGTCCACCTTCTGTCCTCCGATCCTCACTATCTCCTCCACCTTTACTGACTGTGTCCACCTTCTGTCCTCCGATCCTCACTATCTCCTCCACCTTTACTGACTGTGTCCACCTTCTGTCCTCCGATCCTCACTATCTCCTCCACCTTTACTGACTGTCCACCTTCTGTCCTCCGATCCTCACTATCTCCTCCACCTTTACTGACTGTGTCCACCTTCTGTCCTCCGATCCTCACTATCTCCTCCACCTTTACTGACTGTCCACCTTCTGTCCTCCGATCCTCACTATCTCCTCCACCTTTACTGACTGTGTCCACCTTCTGTCCTCCGATCCTCACTATCTCCTCCACCTTTACTGACTGTGTCCACCTTCTGTCCTCCGATCCTCACTATCTCCTCCACCTTCTGTCCTCCGATCCTCACTATCTCCTCCACCTTTACTGACTGTGTCCACCTTCTGTCCTCCAATCCTCACTATCTCCTCCACCTTCTGTCCTCCGATCCTCACTATCTCCTCCACCTTTACTGACTGTGTCCACCTTCTGTCCTCCGATCCTCACTATCTCCTCCACCTTTACTGACTGTCCACCTTCTGTCCTCCGATCCTCACTATCTCCTCCACCTTTACTGACTGTGTCCACCTTCTGTCCTCCGATCCTCACCATCTCCTCCACCTTTACTGACTGTGTCCACCTTCTGTCCTCCAATCCTCACTATCTCCTCCACCTTTACTGACTGTGTCCACCTTCTGTCCTCCGATCCTCACTATCTCCTCCACCTTTACTGACTGTCCACCTTCTGTCCTCCGATCCTCACTATCTCCTCCACCTTTACTGACTGTGTCCACCTTCTGTCCTCCGATCCTCACTATCTCCTCCACCTTTACTGACTGTCCACCTTCTGTCCTCCGATCCTCACTATCTCCTCCACCTTTACTGACTGTGTCCACCTTCTGTCCTCCGATCCTCACTATCTCCTCCATCCTTCCTGACTGTGTCCACCTTCTGTCCTCCTCCGATCCTCACCATCTCCTCCACCTTTACTGACTGTGTCCACCTTCTGTCCTCCGATCCTCACCATCTCCTCCACCTTTACTGACTGTGTCCACCTTCTGTCCTCCGATCCTCACTATCTCCTCCACCTTTACTGACTGTGTCCACCTTCTGTCCTCCGATCCTCACTATCTCCTCCACCTTTACTGACTGTGTCCACCTTCTGTCCTCCGATCCTCACTATCTCCTCCACCTTTACTGACTGTCCACCTTCTGTCCTCCGATCCTCACTATCTCCTCCACCTTCTGTCCTCCGATCCTCACTATCTCCTCCACCTTTACTGACTGTGTCCACCTTCTGTCCTCCGATCCTCACCATCTCCTCCACCTTTACTGACTGTGTCCACCTTCTGTCCTCCGATCCTCACTATCTCCTCCACCTTTACTGACTGTGTCCACCTTCTGTCCTCCGATCCTCACTATCTCCTCCACCTTTACTGACTGTGTCCACCTTCTGTCCTCCGATCCTCACCATCTCCTCCACCTTTACTGACTGTCCACCTTCTGTCCTCCGATCCTCACCATCTCCTCCACCTTTACTGACTGTCCACCTTCTGTCCTCCGATCCTCACTATCTCCTCCACCTTTACTGACTGTCCACCTTCTGTCCTCCGATCCTCACTATCTCCTCCACCTTTACTGACTGTGTCCACCTTCTGTCCTCCGATCCTCACCATCTCCTCCACCTTTACTGACTGTCCACCTTCTGTCCTCCGATCCTCACCATCTCCTCCACCTTTACTGACTGTGTCCACCTTCTGTCCTCCGATCCTCACCATCTCCTCCACCTTTACTGACTGTCCACCTTCTGTCCTCCGATCCTCACTATCTCCTCCACCTTTACTGACTGTCCACCTTCTGTCCTCCGATCCTCACTATCTCCTCCACCTTTACTGACTGTGTCCACCTTCTGTCCTCCGATCCTCACTATCTCCTCCACCTTTACTGACTGTCCTCCGATCCTCACTATCTCTTCCACCTTTACTGACTGTGTCCACCTTCTGTCCTCCGATCCTCACCATCTCCTCCACCTTTACTGACTGTGTCCACCTTCTGTCCTCCAATCCTCACCATCTCCTCCACCTTTACTGACTGTCCACCTTCTGTCCTCCGATCCTCACTATCTCCTCCACCTTTACTGACTGTGTCCACCTTCTGTCCTCCGATCCTCACTATCTCCTCCACCTTTACTGACTGTGTCCACCTTCTGTCCTCCAATCCTCACTATCTCCTCCACCTTTACTGACTGTCCACCTTCTGTCCTCCGATCCTCACTATCTCCTCCACCTTTACTGACTGTGTCCACCTTCTGTCCTCCGATCCTCACTATCTCCTCCACCTTTACTGACTGTGTCCACCTTCTGTCCTCCGATCCTCACCATCTCCTCCACCTTTACTGACTGTGTCCACCTTCTGTCCTCCAATCCTCACTATCTCCTCCACCTTTACTGACTGTGTCCACCTTCTGTCCTCCGATCCTCACCATCTCCTCCACCTTTACTGACTGTCCACCTTCTGTCCTCCGATCCTCACTATCTCCTCCACCTTTACTGACTGTGTCCACCTTCTGTCCTCCGATCCTCACTATCTCCTCCACCTTTACTGACTGTCCACCTTCTGTCCTCCGATCCTCACTATCTCCTCCACCTTTACTGACTGTGTCCACCTTCTGTCCTCCGATCCTCACCATCTCCTCCACCTTTACTGACTGTCCACCTTCTGTCCTCCGATCCTCACTATCTCCTCCACCTTTACTGACTGTCCACCTTCTGTCCTCCGATCCTCACTATCTCCTCCACCTTTACTGACTGTCCACCTTCTGTCCTCCGATCCTCACTATCTCCTCCACCTTTACTGACTGTGTCCACCTTCTGTCCTCCGATCCTCACTATCTCCTCCACCTTTACTGACTGTGTCCACCTTCTGTCCTCCGATCCTCACTATCTCCTCCATCCTTCCTGACTGTGTCCACCTTCTGTCCTCCTCCGATCCTCACCATCTCCTCCACCTTTACTGACTGTGTCCACCTTCTGTCCTCCGATCCTCACTATCTCCTCCACCTTTACTGACTGTGTCCACCTTCTGTCCTCCGATCCTCACTATCTCCTCCATCCTTCCTGACTGTGTCCACCTTCTGTCCTCCGATCCTCACTATCTCCTCCACCTTTATTGACTGTGTCCACCTTCTGTCCTCCGATCCTCACTATCTCCTCCACCTTTACTGACTGTGTCCACCTTCTGTCCTCCGATCCTCACTATCTCCTCCACCTTTACTGACTGTGTCCACCTTCTGTCCTCCGATCCTCACTATCTCCTCCACCTTTACTGACTGTCCACCTTCTGTCCTCCGATCCTCACTATCTCCTCCACCTTTACTGACTGTGTCCACCTTCTGTCCTCCGATCCTCACTATCTCCTCCACCTTTACTGACTGTCCACCTTCTGTCCTCCGATCCTCACTATCTCCTCCACCTTTACTGACTGTGTCCACCTTCTGTCCTCCGATCCTCACTATCTCCTCCACCTTTACTGACTGTCCACCTTCTGTCCTCCGATCCTCACTATCTCCTCCACCTTTACTGACCTGTGTCCACCTTCTGTCCTCCGATCCTCACCATCTCCTCCACCTTTACTGACTGTGTCCACCTTCTGTCCTCCAATCCTCACTATCTCCTCCACCTTTACTGACTGTGTCCACCTTCTGTCCTCCGATCCTCACTATCTCCTCCACCTTTACTGACTGTCCACCTTCTGTCCTCCGATCCTCACTATCTCCTCCACCTTTACTGACTGTGTCCACCTTCTGTCCTCCGATCCTCACTATCTCCTCCACCTTTACTGACTGTCCACCTTCTGTCCTCCGATCCTCACTATCTCCTCCACCTTTACTGACTGTGTCCACCTTCTGTCCTCCGATCCTCACTATCTCCTCCATCCTTCCTGACTGTGTCCACCTTCTGTCCTCCTCCGATCCTCACCATCTCCTCCACCTTTACTGACTGTGTCCACCTTCTGTCCTCCGATCCTCACTATCTCCTCCACCTTTACTGACTGTGTCCACCTTCTGTCCTCCGATCCTCACCATCTCCTCCACCTTTACTGACTGTGTCCACCTTCTGTCCTCCGATCCTCACTATCTCCTCCACCTTTACTGACTGTGTCCACCTTCTGTCCTCCGATCCTCACTATCTCCTCCACCTTTACTGACTGTGTCCACCTTCTGTCCTCCGATCCTCACTATCTCCTCCACCTTTACTGACTGTCCACCTTCTGTCCTCCGATCCTCACTATCTCCTCCACCTTCTGTCCTCCGATCCTCACTATCTCCTCCACCTTTACTGACTGTGTCCACCTTCTGTCCTCCGATCCTCACCATCTCCTCCACCTTTACTGACTGTGTCCACCTTCTGTCCTCCGATCCTCACTATCTCCTCCACCTTTACTGACTGTGTCCACCTTCTGTCCTCCGATCCTCACTATCTCCTCCACCTTTACTGACTGTGTCCACCTTCTGTCCTCCGATCCTCACTATCTCCTCCACCTTTACTGACTGTGTCCACCTTCTGTCCTCCGATCCTCACTATCTCCTCCACCTTTACTGACTGTCCACCTTCTGTCCTCCGATCCTCACTATCTCCTCCACCTTTACTGACTGTGTCCACCTTCTGTCCTCCGATCCTCACCATCTCCTCCACCTTTACTGACTGTGTCCACCTTCTGTCCTCCGATCCTCACCATCTCCTCCACCTTTACTGACTGTGTCCACCTTCTGTCCTCCGATCCTCACCATCTCCTCCACCTTTACTGACTGTCCACCTTCTGTCCTCCGATCCTCACTATCTCCTCCACCTTTACTGACTGTCCACCTTCTGTCCTCCGATCCTCACTATCTCCTCCACCTTTACTGACTGTGTCCACCTTCTGTCCTCCGATCCTCACTATCTCCTCCACCTTTACTGACTGTCCACCTTCTGTCCTCCAATCCTCACTATCTCCTCCATCCTTCCTGACTGTGTCCACCTTCTGTCCTCCGATCCTCACTATCTCCTCCACCTTTACTGACTGTGTCCACCTTCTGTCCTCCAATCCTCACTATCTCCTCCACCTTTACTGACTGTGTCCACCTTCTGTCCTCCGATCCTCACCATCTCCTCCACCTTTACTGACTGTCCACCTTCTGTCCTCCGATCCTCACTATCTCCTCCACCTTTACTGACTGTGTCCACCTTCTGTCCTCCGATCCTCACTATCTCCTCCACCTTTACTGACTGTCCACCTTCTGTCCTCCGATCCTCACTATCTCCTCCACCTTTACTGACTGTGTCCACCTTCTGTCCTCCGATCCTCACTATCTCCTCCACCTTTACTGACTGTCCACCTTCTGTCCTCCGATCCTCACTATCTCCTCCACCTTTACTGACTGTCCTCCGATCCTCACTATCTCCTCCACCTTTACTGACTGTGTCCACCTTCTGTCCTCCGATCCTCACCATCTCCTCCACCTTTACTGACTGTGTCCACCTTCTGTCCTCCAATCCTCACCATCTCCTCCACCTTTACTGACTGTCCACCTTCTGTCCTCCGATCCTCACCATCTCCTCCACCTTTACTGACTGTGTCCACCTTCTGTCCTCCGATCCTCACTATCTCCTCCACCTTTACTGACTGTGTCCACCTTCTGTCCTCCGATCCTCACTATCTCCTCCACCTTTACTGACTGTGTCCACCTTCTGTCCTCCAATCCTCACTATCTCCTCCACCTTTACTGACTGTCCACCTTCTGTCCTCCGATCCTCACTATCTCCTCCACCTTTACTGACTGTGTCCACCTTCTGTCCTCCGATCCTCACTATCTCCTCCACCTTTACTGACTGTGTCCACCTTCTGTCCTCCGATCCTCACCATCTCCTCCACCTTTACTGACTGTGTCCACCTTCTGTCCTCCGATCCTCACCATCTCCTCCACCTTTACTGACTGTCCACCTTCTGTCCTCCGATCCTCACTATCTCCTCCACCTTTACTGACTGTGTCCACCTTCTGTCCTCCGATCCTCACTATCTCCTCCACCTTTACTGACTGTCCACCTTCTGTCCTCCGATCCTCACTATCTCCTCCACCTTTACTGACTGTGTCCACCTTCTGTCCTCCGATCCTCACTATCTCCTCCACCTTTACTGACTGTCCACCTTCTGTCCTCCGATCCTCACTATCTCCTCCACCTTTACTGACTGTGTCCACCTTCTGTCCTCCGATCCTCACTATCTCCTCCACCTTTACTGACTGTGTCCACCTTCTGTCCTCCGATCCTCACTATCTCCTCCACCTTTACTGACTGTGTCCACCTTCTGTCCTCCGATCCTCACTATCTCCTCCACCTTTACTGACTGTCCACCTTCTGTCCTCCGATCCTCACTATCTCCTCCATCCTTCCTGACTGTGTCCACCTTCTGTCCTCCCGATCCTCACTATCTCCTCCACCTTTACTGACTGTCCACCTTCTGTCCTCCAATCCTCACCATCTCCTCCACCTTTACTGACTGTCCACCTTCTGTCCTCCGATCCTCACTATCTCCTCCACCTTTACTGACTGTCCACCTTCTGTCCTCCGATCCTCACTATCTCCTCCACCTTTACTGACTGTCCACCTTCTGTCCTCCGATCCTCACTATCTCCTCCACCTTTACTGACTGTGTCCACCTTCTGTCCTCCGATCCTCACTATCTCCTCCACCTTTACTGACTGTCCACCTTCTGTCCTCCGATCCTCACTATCTCCTCCACCTTTACTGACTGTGTCCACCTTCTGTCCTCCGATCCTCACTATCTCCTCCATCCTTCCTGACTGTGTCCACCTTCTGTCCTCCTCCGATCCTCACCATCTCCTCCACCTTTACTGACTGTGTCCACCTTCTGTCCTCCGATCCTCACTATCTCCTCCACCTTTACTGACTGTGTCCACCTTCTGTCCTCCGATCCTCACTATCTCCTCCACCTTTACTGACTGTGTCCACCTTCTGTCCTCCGATCCTCACTATCTCCTCCATCCTTCCTGACTGTGTCCACCTTCTGTCCTCCCGATCCTCACTATCTCCTCCACCTTTACTGACTGTCCACCTTCTGTCCTCCGATCCTCACTATCTCCTCCACCTTTACTGACTGTCCACCTTCTGTCCTCCGATCCTCACTATCTCCTCCACCTTTACTGACTGTCCACCTTCTGTCCTCCGATCCTCACTATCTCCTCCACCTTTACTGACTGTGTCCACCTTCTGTCCTCCAATCCTCACTATCTCCTCCACCTTTACTGACTGTGTCCACCTTCTGTCCTCCGATCCTCACTATCTCCTCCACCTTTACTGACTGTCCACCTTCTGTCCTCCGATCCTCACTATCTCCTCCACCTTTACTGACTGTGTCCACCTTCTGTCCTCCGATCCTCACTATCTCCTCCACCTTTACTGACTGTCCACCTTCTGTCCTCCGATCCTCACTATCTCCTCCACCTTTACTGACTGTGTCCACCTTCTGTCCTCCGATCCTCACTATCTCCTCCACCTTTACTGACTGTCCACCTTCTGTCCTCCGATCCTCACTATCTCCTCCACCTTTACTGACTGTGTCCACCTTCTGTCCTCCGATCCTCACTATCTCCTCCATCCTTCCTGACTGTGTCCACCTTCTGTCCTCCTCCGATCCTCACCATCTCCTCCACCTTTACTGACTGTGTCCACCTTCTGTCCTCCGATCCTCACCATCTCCTCCACCTTTACTGACTGTGTCCACCTTCTGTCCTCCGATCCTCACTATCTCCTCCACCTTTACTGACTGTGTCCACCTTCTGTCCTCCGATCCTCACTATCTCCTCCACCTTTACTGACTGTCCACCTTCTGTCCTCCGATCCTCACTATCTCCTCCACCTTCTGTCCTCCGATCCTCACTATCTCCTCCACCTTTACTGACTGTGTCCACCTTCTGTCCTCCGATCCTCACCATCTCCTCCACCTTTACTGACTGTGTCCACCTTCTGTCCTCCGATCCTCACTATCTCTCCTCCACCTTTACTGACTGTGTCCACCTTCTGTCCTCCGATCCTCACTATCTCCTCCACCTTTACTGACTGTCCACCTTCTGTCCTCCGATCCTCACCATCTCCTCCACCTTTACTGACTGTGTCCACCTTCTGTCCTCCGATCCTCACTATCTCCTCCACCTTTACTGACTGTGTCCACCTTCTGTCCTCCGATCCTCACTATCTCCTCCACCTTTACTGACTGTCCACCTTCTGTCCTCCGATCCTCACTATCTCCTCCACCTTTACTGACTGTGTCCACCTTCTGTCCTCCGATCCTCACCATCTCCTCCACCTTTACTGACTGTCCACCTTCTGTCCTCCGATCCTCACCATCTCCTCCACCTTTACTGACTGTGTCCACCTTCTGTCCTCCGATCCTCACCATCTCCTCCACCTTTACTGACTGTCCACCTTCTGTCCTCCGATCCTCACTATCTCCTCCACCTTTACTGACTGTGTCCACCTTCTGTCCTCCGATCCTCACTATCTCCTCCACCTTTACTGACTGTCCTCCGATCCTCACTATCTCTTCCACCTTTACTGACTGTGTCCACCTTCTGTCCTCCGATCCTCACCATCTCCTCCACCTTTACTGACTGTGTCCACCTTCTGTCCTCCAATCCTCACCATCTCCTCCACCTTTACTGACTGTCCACCTTCTGTCCTCCGATCCTCACCATCTCCTCCACCTTTACTGACTGTGTCCACCTTCTGTCCTCCGATCCTCACTATCTCCTCCACCTTTACTGACTGTGTCCACCTTCTGTCCTCCGATCCTCACTATCTCCTCCACCTTTACTGACTGTGTCCACCTTCTGTCCTCCAATCCTCACTATCTCCTCCACCTTTACTGACTGTCCACCTTCTGTCCTCCGATCCTCACTATCTCCTCCACCTTTACTGACTGTGTCCACCTTCTGTCCTCCGATCCTCACTATCTCCTCCACCTTTACTGACTGTGTCCACCTTCTGTCCTCCGATCCTCACCATCTCCTCCACCTTTACTGACTGTGTCCACCTTCTGTCCTCCAATCCTCACTATCTCCTCCACCTTTACTGACTGTGTCCACCTTCTGTCCTCCGATCCTCACCATCTCCTCCACCTTTACTGACTGTCCACCTTCTGTCCTCCGATCCTCACTATCTCCTCCACCTTTACTGACTGTGTCCACCTTCTGTCCTCCGATCCTCACTATCTCCTCCACCTTTACTGACTGTCCACCTTCTGTCCTCCGATCCTCACTATCTCCTCCACCTTTACTGACTGTGTCCACCTTCTGTCCTCCGATCCTCACCATCTCCTCCACCTTTACTGACTGTCCACCTTCTGTCCTCCGATCCTCACTATCTCCTCCACCTTTACTGACTGTCCACCTTCTGTCCTCCGATCCTCACTATCTCCTCCACCTTTACTGACTGTCCACCTTCTGTCCTCCGATCCTCACTATCTCCTCCACCTTTACTGACTGTGTCCACCTTCTGTCCTCCGATCCTCACTATCTCCTCCACCTTTACTGACTGTGTCCACCTTCTGTCCTCCGATCCTCACTATCTCCTCCATCCTTCCTGACTGTGTCCACCTTCTGTCCTCCTCCGATCCTCACTATCTCCTCCACCTTTACTGACTGTGTCCACCTTCTGTCCTCCGATCCTCACTATCTCCTCCACCTTTACTGACTGTGTCCACCTTCTGTCCTCCGATCCTCACTATCTCCTCCATCCTTTCCTGACTGTGTCCACCTTCTGTCCTCCGATCCTCACTATCTCCTCCACCTTTATTGACTGTGTCCACCTTCTGTCCTCCGATCCTCACTATCTCCTCCACCTTTACTGACTGTGTCCACCTTCTGTCCTCCGATCCTCACTATCTCCTCCACCTTTACTGACTGTGTCCACCTTCTGTCCTCCGATCCTCACTATCTCCTCCACCTTTACTGACTGTCCACCTTCTGTCCTCCGATCCTCACTATCTCCTCCACCTTTACTGACTGTGTCCACCTTCTGTCCTCCGATCCTCACTATCTCCTCCACCTTTACTGACTGTCCACCTTCTGTCCTCCGATCCTCACTATCTCCTCCACCTTTACTGACTGTGTCCACCTTCTGTCCTCCGATCCTCACTATCTCCTCCACCTTTACTGACTGTGTCCACCTTCTGTCCTCCGATCCTCACTATCTCCTCCACCTTCTGTCCTCCGATCTCCTCACTATCTCCTCCACCTTTACTGACTGTGTCCACCTTCTGTCCTCCAATCCTCACTATCTCCTCCACCTTCTGTCCTCCGATCCTCACTATCTCCTCCACCTTTACTGACTGTGTCCACCTTCTGTCCTCCGATCCTCACTATCTCCTCCACCTTTACTGACTGTCCACCTTCTGTCCTCCGATCCTCACTATCTCCTCCACCTTTACTGACTGTGTCCACCTTCTGTCCTCCGATCCTCACCATCTCCTCCACCTTTACTGACTGTGTCCACCTTCTGTCCTCCAATCCTCACTATCTCCTCCACCTTTACTGACTGTGTCCACCTTCTGTCCTCCGATCCTCACTATCTCCTCCACCTTTACTGACTGTCCACCTTCTGTCCTCCGATCCTCACTATCTCCTCCACCTTTACTGACTGTGTCCACCTTCTGTCCTCCGATCCTCACTATCTCCTCCACCTTTACTGACTGTCCACCTTCTGTCCTCCGATCCTCACTATCTCCTCCACCTTTACTGACTGTGTCCACCTTCTGTCCTCCGATCCTCACTATCTCCTCCATCCTTCCTGACTGTGTCCACCTTCTGTCCTCCTCCGATCCTCACCATCTCCTCCACCTTTACTGACTGTGTCCACCTTCTGTCCTCCGATCCTCACTATCTCCTCCACCTTTACTGACTGTGTCCACCTTCTGTCCTCCGATCCTCACCATCTCCTCCACCTTTACTGACTGTGTCCACCTTCTGTCCTCCGATCCTCACTATCTCCTCCACCTTTACTGACTGTGTCCACCTTCTGTCCTCCGATCCTCACTATCTCCTCCACCTTTACTGACTGTGTCCACCTTCTGTCCTCCAATCCTCACCATCTCCTCCACCTTTACTGACTGTGTCCACCTTCTGTCCTCCGATCCTCACTATCTCCTCCACCTTTACTGACTGTGTCCACCTTCTGTCCTCCGATCCTCACTATCTCCTCCATCCTACCTGACAGTGTCCACCTTCTGTCCTCCGATCCTCACTATCTCCTCCACCTTTACTGACTGTCCTCCGATCCTCACTATCTCCTCCACCTTTACTGACTGTGTCCACCTTCTGTCCTCCGATCCTCACTATCTCCTCCACCTTTACTGACTGTGTCCACCTTCTGTCCTCCGATCCTCACTATCTCCTCCACCTTTACTGACTGTGTCCACCTTCTGTCCTCCGATCCTCACTATCTCCTCCACCTTTACTGACTGTGTCCACCTTCTGTCCTCCGATCCTCACTATCTCCTCCATCCTTCCTGACTGTGTCCACCTTCTGTCCTCCGATCCTCACTATCTCCTCCACCTTTACTGACTGTCCACCTTCTGTCCTCCGATCCTCACTATCTCCTCCACCTTTACTGACTGTCCACCTTCTGTCCTCCGATCCTCACTATCTCCTCCACCTTTACTGACTGTGTCCACCTTCTGTCCTCCGATCCTCACTATCTCCTCCACCTTTACTGACTGTGTCCACCTTCTGTCCTCCGATCCTCACTATCTCCTCCACCTTTACTGACTGTCCACCTTCTGTCCTCCGATCCTCACTATCTCCTCCACCTTTACTGACTGTGTCCACCTTCTGTCCTCCGATCCTCACTATCTCCTCCACCTTTACTGACTGTGTCCACCTTCTGTCCTCCGATCCTCACCATCTCCTCCACCTTTACTGACTGTGTCCACCTTCTGTCCTCCGATCCTCACTATCTCCTCCACCTTTACTGACTGTGTCCACCTTCTGTCCTCCGATCCTCACTATCTCCTCCACCTTTACTGACTGTCCACCTTCTGTCCTCCGATCCTCACTATCTCCTCCACCTTTACTGACTGTGTCCACCTTCTGTCCTCCGATCCTCACTATCTCCTCCACCTTTACTGACTGTGTCCACCTTCTGTCCTCCGATCCTCACCATCTCCTCCACCTTTACTGACTGTGTCCACCTTCTGTCCTCCGATCCTCACTATCTCCTCCACCTTTACTGACTGTGTCCACCTTCTGTCCTCCGATCCTCACTATCTCCTCCACCTTTACTGACTGTCCACCTTCTGTCCTCCGATCCTCACTATCTCCTCCACCTTTACTGACTGTCCACCTTCTGTCCTCCGATCCTCACTATCTCCTCCACCTTTACTGACTGTCCACCTTCTGTCCTCCACCTTTACTGACTGTGTCCACCTTCTGTCCTCCGATCCTCACTATCTCCTCCACCTTTACTGACTGTGTCCACCTTCTGTCCTCCGATCCTCACTATCTCCTCCACCTTTACTGACTGTGTCCACCTTCTGTCCTCCGATCCTCACTATCTCCTCCACCTTTACTGACTGTGTCCACCTTCTGTCCTCCGATCCTCACTATCTCCTCCACCTTTACTGACTGTGTCCACCTTCTGTCCTCCGATCCTCACTATCTCCTCCACCTTTACTGACTGTGTCCACCTTCTGTCCTCCGATCCTCACTATCTCCTCCACCTTTACTGACTGTGTCCACCTTCTGTCCTCCGATCCTCACTATCTCCTCCATCCTTCCTGACTGTGTCCACCTTCTGTCCTCCGATCCTCACTATCTCCTCCACCTTTACTGACTGTCCACCTTCTGTCCTCCGATCCTCACTATCTCCTCCACCTTTACTGACTGTCCACCTTCTGTCCTCCGATCCTCACTATCTCCTCCACCTTTACTGACTGTGTCCACCTTCTGTCCTCCGATCCTCACTATCTCCTCCACCTTTACTGACTGTGTCCACCTTCTGTCCTCCGATCCTCACTATCTCCTCCACCTTTACTGACTGTCCACCTTCTGTCCTCCGATCCTCACTATCTCCTCCACCTTTACTGACTGTCCACCTTCTGTCCTCCACCTTTACTGACTGTGTCCACCTTCTGTCCTCCGATCCTCACTATCTCCTCCACCTTTACTGACTGTGTCCACCTTCTGTCCTCCGATCCTCACTATCTCCTCCACCTTTACTGACTGTCCACCTTCTGTCCTCCGATCCTCACTATCTCCTCCACCTTTACTGACTGTCCACCTTCTGTCCTCCGATCCTCACTATCTCCTCCACCTTTACTGACTGTCCACCTTCTGTCCTCCGATCCTCACTATCTCCTCCACCTTTACTGACTGTCCACCTTCTGTCCTCCGATCCTCACTATCTCCTCCACCTTTACTGACTGTGTCCACCTTCTGTCCTCCGATCCTCACTATCTCCTCCATCCTTTCCTGACTGTGTCCACCTTCTGTCCTCCGATCCTCACTATCTCCTCCACCTTTACTGACTGTCCACCTTCTGTCCTCCGATCCTCACTATCTCCTCCACCTTTACTGACTGTCCACCTTCTGTCCTCCGATCCTCACTATCTCCTCCACCTTTACTGACTGTGTCCACCTTCTGTCCTCCGATCCTCACTATCTCCTCCACCTTTACTGACTGTCCACCTTCTGTCCTCCGATCCTCACTATCTCCTCCACCTTTACTGACTGTCCACCTTCTGTCCTCCGATCCTCACTATCTCCTCCACCTTTACTGACTGTCCACCTTCTGTCCTCCGATCCTCACTATCTCCTCCACCTTTACTGACTGTGTCCACCTTCTGTCCTCCGATCCTCACTATCTCCTCCACCTTTACTGACTGTCCACCTTCTGTCCTCCGATCCTCACCATCTCCTCCACCTTTACTGACTGTCCTCCGATCCTCACTATCTCCTCCACCTTCTGTCCTCCAATCCTCACTATCTCCTCCACCTTTACTGACTGTCCACCTTCTGTCCTCCGATCCTCACTATCTCCTCCACCTTTACTGACTGTCCACCTTCTGTCCTCTGATCCTCACTATCTCCTCCACCTTTACTGACTGTGTCCACCTTCTGTCCTCCGATCCTCACTATCTCCTCCACCTTTACTGACTGTGTCCACCTTCTGTCCTCCGATCCTCACTATCTCCTCCACCTTTACTGACTGTGTCCACCTTCTGTCCTCCGATCCTCACTATCTCCTCCACCTTTACTGACTGTCCACCTTCTGTCCTCTGATCCTCACTATCTCCTCCACCTTTACTGACTGTGTCCACCTTCTGTCCTCCGATCCTCACTATCTCCTCCACCTTTACTGACTGTCCACCTTCTGTCCTCCCGATCCTCACTATCTCCTCCACCTTTACTGACTGTGTCCACCTTCTGTCCTCCGATCCTCACTATCTCCTCCACCTTTACTGACTGTGTCCACCTTCTGTCCTCCGATCCTCACTATCTCCTCCACCTTTACTGACTGTGTCCACCTTCTGTCCTCCGATCCTCACTATCTCCTCCACCTTTACTGACTGTGTCCACCTTCTGTCCTCCGATCCTCACTATCTCCTCCACCTTTACTGACTGTGTCCACCTTCTGTCCTCCGATCCTCACTATCTCCTCCACCTTTACTGACTGTGTCCACCTTCTGTCCTCCGATCCTCACTATCTCCTCCACCTTTACTGACTGTGTCCACCTTCTGTCCTCCGATCCTCACTATCTCCTCCATCCTTTACTGACTGTGTCCACCTTCTGTCCTCCGCATCCTCACTATCTCCTCCACCTTTACTGACTGTCCACCTTCTGTCCTCCGATCCTCACTATCTCCTCCACCTTTACTGACTGTCCACCTTCTGTCCTCCGATCCTCACTATCTCCTCCACCTTTACTGACTGTCCACCTTCTGTCCTCCGATCCTCACTATCTCCTCCACCTTTACTGACTGTCCACCTTCTGTCCTCCGATCCTCACTATCTCCTCCACCTTTACTGACTGTGTCCACCTTCTGTCCTCCGATCCTCACTATCTCCTCCACCTTTACTGACTGTCCACCTTCTGTCCTCCGATCCTCACTATCTCCTCCACCTTTACTGACTGTCCACCTTCTGTCCTCCGATCCTCACCATCTCCTCCACCTTTACTGACTGTCCACCTTCTGTCCTCCGATCCTCACTATCTCCTCCACCTTTACTGACTGTGTCCACCTTCTGTCCTCCGATCCTCACTATCTCCTCCACCTTTACTGACTGTGTCCACCTTCTGTCCTCCGATCCTCACTATCTCCTCCACCTTTACTGACTGTGTCCACCTTCTGTCCTCCGATCCTCACTATCTCCTCCACCTTTACTGACTGTCCACCTTCTGTCCTCCGATCCTCACTATCTCCTCCACCTTTACTGACTGTGTCCACCTTCTGTCCTCCGATCCTCACTATCTCCTCCACCTTTACTGACTGTCCACCTTCTGTCCTCCGATCCTCACTATCTCCTCCACCTTCTGTCCTCCGATCCTCACTATCTCCTCCACCTTTACTGACTGTGTCCACCTTCTGTCCTCCGATCCTCACTATCTCCTCCACCTTCTGTCCTCCGATCCTCACTATCTCCTCCACCTTTACTGACTGTCCACCTTCTGTCCTCCGATCCTCACTATCTCCTCCATCCTTCCTGACTGTGTCCACCTTCTGTCCTCCGATCCTCACTATCTCCTCCACCTTTACTGACTGTGTCCACCTTCTGTCCTCCCGATCCTCACTATCTCCTCCACCTTTACTGACTGTGTCCACCTTCTGTCCTCCGATCCTCACTATCTCCTCCACCTTTACTGACTGTGTCCACCTTCTGTCCTCCGATCCTCACTATCTCCTCCACCTTTACTGACTGTCCACCTTCTGTCCTCCGATCCTCACTATCTCCTCCACCTTTACTGACTGTGTCCACCTTCTGTCCTCCGATCCTCACTATCTCCTCCACCTTTACTGACTGTGTCCACCTTCTGTCCTCCGATCCTCACCATCTCCTCCACCTTTACTGACTGTGTCCACCTTCTGTCCTCCGATCCTCACTATCTCCTCCACCTTTACTGACTGTGTCCACCTTCTGTCCTCCGATCCTAACTATCTCCTCCACCTTTACTGACTGTCCACCTTCTGTCCTCCGATCCTCACTATCTCCTCCACCTTTACTGACTGTGTCCACCTTCTGTCCTCCGATCCTCACTATCTCCTCCACCTTTACTGACTGTGTCCACCTTCTGTCCTCCGATCCTCACTATCTCCTCCACCTTTACTGACTGTGTCCACCTTCTGTCCTCCGATCCTCACTATCTCCTCCATCCTTCCTGACTGTCCACCTTCTGTCCTCCGATCCTCACTATCTCCTCCACCTTTACTGACTGTCCACCTTCTGTCCTCCGATCCTCACCATCTCCTCCACCTTTACTGACTGTGTCCACCTTCTGTCCTCCGATCCTCACTATCTCCTCCACCTTTACTGACTGTGTCCACCTTCTGTCCTCCCGATCCTCACTATCTCCTCCACCTTTACTGACTGTGTCCACCTTCTGTCCTCCGATCCTCACTATCTCCTCCACCTTTACTGACTGTCCACCTTCTGTCCTCCGATCCTCACCATCTCCTCCACCTTTACTGACTGTCCACCTTCTGTCCTCCGATCCTCACTATCTCCTCCACCTTTACTGACTGTGTCCACCTTCTGTCCTCCGATCCTCACTATCTCCTCCACCTTTACTGACTGTCCACCTTCTGTCCTCCGATCCTCACTATCTCCTCCACCTTTACTGACTGTGCCACCTTCTGTCCTCCGATCCTCACTATCTCCTCCACCTTTACTGACTGTGTCCACCTTCTGTCCTCCGATCCTCACTATCTCCTCCACCTTTACTGACTGTGTCCACCTTCTGTCCTCCCGATCCTCACTATCTCCTCCACCTTTACTGACTGTCCACCTTCTGTCCTCCGATCCTCACTATCTCCTCCACCTTTACTGACTGTCCACCTTCTGTCCTCCGATCCTCACTATCTCCTCCACCTTTACTGACTGTGTCCACCTTCTGTCCTCCGATCCTCACTATCTCCTCCACCTTTACTGACTGTCCTCCGATCCTCACTATCTCCTCCACCTTTACTGACTGTGTCCACCTTCTGTCCTCCTCCGATCCTCACCATCTCCTCCACCTTTACTGACTGTGTCCACCTTCTGTCCTCCAATCCTCACCATCTCCTCCACCTTTACTGACTGTCCACCTTCTGTCCTCCGATCCTCACTATCTCCTCCACCTTTACTGACTGTGTCCACCTTCTGTCCTCCGATCCTCACTATCTCCTCCACCTTTACTGACTGTCCACCTTCTGTCCTCCGATCCTCACTATCTCCTACTTTACTGACTGTGTCCACCTTCTGTCCTCCGATCCTCACTATCTCCTCCAACTGACTGTACCTTCTGTCCTCCGATCCTCACTATCTCCTCCACCTTCTGTCCTCCGATCCTCACTATCTCCTCC